>JARJRV010000145.1:0-138518 GCA_030783925.1 Aschersonia sp. MBC 735 | reverse complement strand
GTGGGGGAGGGGGGGGGGGGAATTCAGACGCCCAGAGCAGCCATGTATAGTAAAAGACTCAAGACCGTCCAGTGTCCAATATACTCAATGACGCCAAGTGCTGATGACGCCAAGTGCTGCATTGACCATATTCTGAACCATCAATGGCCAAGCGACACTCTATTCCGCCCAGTGCGGGATCCTATAGCAAACACACTCCGTTCGCATCATATAGTTCGTTCATGGCATTCATGGCATTCATCATGGTGGACGCTTATATTCCATACTGCTTAGTCTCAACTCCGTCGCCAGATGCAATGCTTTCTATATGACATGGATAGCAGAAAGATGGGACAAGATCATGTGATGGCTACTTGCTTTCGCCAGGGGTCGATTACACAGTATCCCCCAAGGTCGTTATGATGAAAAGGCTGCAAGGAAAAGAAATTACAAAGATAGTCATACTAGGTAAAGCTGATGTTAGGAGTGTATTATGGAAAGTGTGTTTGAAAGGGAACTTTTGATCAAAAGAATCGACTCCTCTTCTTGACTATTGTGGGATTCTTCTTGGCCGCCGGAAGGGCGGGCTGCTGGGCGGGTTTGCCGAGAATGTCGTCAAAGGTTGCACTGGACGTGGCACAAGGTTTGGCTGATACGGGACTGCTGGCTCGGCTCATCAAGCCGGCGAGGTTTCCGGCAGATGAGGATCGGAATCCCATGTGGCTGCTGCTGCCCGGTCGCGGACCATATGAGCTGCTCCTGTGGTGACTGCCAAACGCATTCGGCGGCTCCAAGGGGACAGGCTCGAGTCCTATGGCAATGCTCGAACGAGGATAGCGACGAGCTCGTGAAGCAGGAGAAAGGTTTCGGGGAATCGGTGCCGGAAATCCGGCTCCGGATGGTGTCAACACCGGCGAGCTGGAGTTGCTTGCCGGTGGCGTGTTCATGAGAAGACCGTCATCAGGGAAAATGGGAGCGGGCGGCTCCAGTGGCGACATGGGACGTTCCTCAACCAGCGAAGGTTCATCGTCAGCTTCTTCCAGTACTTCCCACTGCTTCGCCGCGAGCCAGCAGTGGCTACGGTGATACGTTGCCTCGACGCTGAACATGACGGCATCGGCGGACAGCTCAACCAGGCCCCCTCCGCTCGCTACTTCGTACCACATCTTGCGAATCTGTCCGTCCTCCATCCAGGGCAGATTGCCCATCGGGGGCTGGCAGAGGAAGTACTCAACACCCCCTGTGTGCTTGACTCCCGGAGCGTCGATCACCAACATCGGCAGTGACTGGAGCACCGCGTAAAGAAAGATCCAATACCCGATCCTCTGATCAGCCAAGTCTTGACATGGCTTGCCCCTGCCTTCGCGAATCTCAAACTTTCTGAACTCGTCCAGAAAAGGCAGACTGATGCAACTTGTGTCGTAGTTGTACGCTTTGTTTAGGATGAGCATCAGCTCATTCTCTCGCATCCTCTTTTCCATTTTTATCTTTTCTCTGACGGGCATGCTGTCGAAATTCTTGTAGATCGCTGTCATTCGTGGAATTTGAGGCAAGTCAAAAGGAATCGGAGGCAATACGGGGGGTCTGGAGCGGTCGAACTCCGACAACAAGTTTCGAAGAGCGGACATGATCATTTTGCTCGGCTCGTCCGAGATGGCTGGGACCTCGTCCATGACACGAGACGTCAAGTTCGTCCTATCAACCAACAAGTCATACAAGGCGCACATGTCCGAGTACAGCACCTTGAGTACCAATCTGTTGAGACCACTTTCGGCGAACGGGTTCTTCTTACTGCTGGCTTTGGGCGGCCAGCTCCCGAAGATCGTTTTGTAATAGCCCAGTAGAAAGTGTCGCATTCTGCCAAAGGAGTTGCGCCAGACCTTGAATCGGACCTGCCTCAATTCAGGTATGGATGTGGAATTAGCGATGCCCGAGAAGAGCGACGGGAAGTCGAATTGCTCCAAGTGTTCATTGACGTTCTTCTGCCGGCTGAGTAGATCCAGATGAGATCGTTCCAGCCTCTGCCGGGTCGTCGGTGACACAGCCTCGAGAAGCGGCAAGCGTGAGTCGAGTATTGAGGAGTACTTGCCGGCGGCATGGGCAAAGGCTTCATTATATAGCTCCACGCACCTCATGCGCTCTCCGAGAATGAGGGCCTCGATCGTCTTCTGGTGGCTGTGACGACAGTCAGACAGACCCAGCTGCTCCAGGTAAAAGCCGAAGCTAAGCTCGACGGCTTCGCCGTAGTTGGTACCATCCGGACTTGAGAAGCTGAATTCTTGTAACAGCTTGGAAATCTCGACGAAAGCGTGGAACGCGTCATGATGGGTCTTGGTTGCCACCAGTGGCTGTCCAGTGAGAAATGCAAAAAGGTTTCGAATAGCAATCAGCCTGTCCAGTTCACCTTGCGTGTTCTGGTTCGGGGCGATCAAATTGACCGATGCTGATGGCGGCGTGGCGGGAATATACAGTCGAAGGACGTTTGGATCCTCTGGGGAATATGGCCCTCCCGGTGGCAACGCATTGCGGCTGGCGGGGTCGTGGCCACCGGGGCTGTCTTGATCTCCGAAGTTGGACGACCAGCCACTAAGCGCTCCCCCTTCTTCGCCGTAAATAAGCTCGTTGAAGACGTAGGAATCGCGTATGACAAAGTCTGCCACTTTAAATGACGGCCCGCAACCACTTCCCCGTGGGTATAGATGCACGTAGATGTCTCCGTTTTCGGTCCAAAGCTCTGGTACCTTGAAGGAAGTAAATGTTAGCGAGTCGCGACAAATGAACGACTACATAATGCTTCTTCTTCACCTTTTCTGCGTTTTTAAGATATGAGGTGTTGTACTCTGCTTGGGTCTCATCTGACAAAACCCAAGCTTCGGATTTATTGATGCTCCTGATCTCCCTGGAATTGGATCGAGATCGTCCTGCCCCAGGAAGCCAGCTGCGGCGTAACTTGCCTCTGGCGGGACTTTGACTTCCATCATGTGATGAAGCTGAGCGGAGATCGTTTGGGGCGAGGGACCCAGATGATGAACTAAGAGGCACCTGGGCTGAGACACTTCTGCGGCCTCTGTGCTCGGGAACCGGAGTAGTCTGGCGGGACCTCAAAAGATGGGGCTCTGTCAATTTGGACGTCGAGTTGGAGCTGCTCCGCGACCTCGACGTTTGATACTCTTTCTGAAGGGTTCTCTGCCTGCGCGGAAATTCGCCATCGCCTAGGCCGATGTCCTCCCGGGGAGGCTCGGTCTGAAGTCGGGGCAGTTGGTTCGGAGAGGGTGCAAACTGCGAATTCAAGTGCGGTACGTCTGGGACCATGATCTCTGGGGTCGGGTGCGTCGCGAGCGAAAAGGGAAACGCGCTGTAGTCTGCAGGCTCGGGAGAGAGCGTTGCCGAGAAGACCGGGACGTCGAGCGCAGACGAGTCTGCCTCTGCCTGTAGACTGGCCGGATGTGTGGTGCTGGCTGCTTGGTCCAGAGCGATGGGCTCAATTGTCTCATGACCGGCCTCGTAGTCGTGGCCGTGGTCGTGGTCGTGGTCGTGGTCGTCGACGACCTCAGACACCACATAGGGAGGCGGCGGTGACTGGGGCGGCGACATTTTAAGTCCTACAGGCTTCCGCTGAATGTGTTGTGGGTAGGGGCCGGTGGTTTCAGGTGTGATTGCGGGCTCAAGAGAGGATGTGCGGGCCTCCCACATGTGCGCAGGCTGAGGATGGGAGATCAGACTACTTCGGCTCTGTGTCGCGGACGTTGGCTGGCTGTCGTGGTCTTGATCGCTCAGCTGCGAGGCGGAAGTGGGAGAAGAAGAAGAACGTGTTGACGTGTTGATGGAAATTGAGGCTACGTCAGACGCAGCTGGAGTTGGAGCTGGAGCTGGAGCTGGCACATGGTCAGCGTCTCCTTTGCGGCCCCTGAGCGTCAACAAAGATGCTCTCTTCCAGTGAGATCTTCGTTGGCGTTTGTCGGTGTCGCAGGAGTCGGCGGCGTTGGCGTTGGAACGAAACGAAGGTAAAAGCATGGAGGGTGAAAACAGAGTCGCACCAAACGACTTACTAAAGGCCATGCTGGGCATCAGATGACCGTCCGGCCAGCGTGTGACTCTGGCATGCAGCAAGCCGATGGATGGACATGAAGAGGTGAGAAAACAGAACTGTCCAGGTCAGGTGGGGGGGCGGCGAAGGATATCGATCAATATCAGAAAAAAGAGAGTCATAAAACAAACGTCGAGTCGTCGGTCAGGAAGAAGCAGGCCTGTCTTCCCCAGCTTGGCAGGAGCAGCAGAGGGCGAACGGGGGGGCAGGCAGGAACACGCAGAAGCTCGGCGAGCCTGGAGAATCGGGCAGATATTACAAGACGCAGGCAGGCGGTGCACGCGCCCGGAGAGACCAACACTGTCTGGTCCATGAGACGGGAATAGATTGATGGCTCCTCCTCGCCTGCATGAAAAACCCATTTAAGTCCACTCAACGAATGCCCTCCCCCTATCGAGGCCCTGCAGAGCCCTGCAGAGCGCGCAGCAGTCAAGGACCAGGTTCCACTCTTGATGCGCTGCGCTGGCCCGCAATGTCTTGTGTCGAGACGCAGGAGGGTGGGTGGCACTGCCGACATGCAGATTGACCCTTGGGTCATGTTCTATTTTCCTGTCTATTCATCGAGTTCTTGTCTTTCGGCGACGCCCCCTGCTTGCCGCCCCATTGGGAGCGACGTCGTCCTTGCCGCGAGTAGTGAAAAAGTTAAAGTACGGAGTGATGGGGGCAGGTAAAGTACCTACCTAATTCAGTAAGGTAAGAACCAGACTTGATACGTAAAGTAAAGTACCTAAGGTACTTTGCTTACTTTGGTCGCGGTAGCAGTAGCAGCAGCAGCAGCAGGAGCGGTACTAGCAGGACCCCGTAGAACCAGTGAGTGGGCAAAAGTCGTGAACCCCTTTTTCCACGAGCAGCATCATGCCACACGTGCTCTCGTCTTCCAGGTGTGCCGAACTCCATAACGTACGCAGTACGGAGTATGCGCAGTTGGAACAAACTCGTAAGATTGTTTTGACTCCACCGCCCAGTCCGTCCGCTCAACGCCAAGGGTTCAGAACAACAACGGCCAAGGCTGATGACGGCCGCCCCCCGAAAGGTTACGTAGCACGCACCACCAACGCCAGCATCAGCCACTCCCGGTCACCATTTTGCCGTACACGTGCATGGCGCAACACGCGCACTACGAGCCATCCCGCATGGCTGAGCACGTCGGGTTCCCCTGCACCGTCCGTCCGGGGCCCTTGTGTTGCTTTTTACGAGCCGTCTTCCGAGCCGAGAGGAGCCCCCCCGTTCGCATCGCACAAAAGTTGTTTTTGAACAATGACTGGCGTGTCGCGTCACGCTCTTCGTTTTGACTATGGTGCCTAGAAACGAACACACGCACCAGAGCATGACTCGACCACGTTTTTGGCCTGTCTGCGCAGCCTTCCTGTTCTGCCACCAACGGCAGCTCAGTCCTCATTGGCCACGCATCGCCACGCACCTCTCTGACCCTGAAGTTTGAGATGACCGGGGCGGAGGGGGGGGAGGAGGGGCTGGAAGGGAAAAGGAGGGGAACAGGGTTAGTGACAGAGAGAGGGGAAAGGAGAGAAAAGAGAGAAAAAAAAAAAAAGGGGGCGCGCCGCTCTCCCTCCCCATATTGGCCACGCTCTTGGCAGGCTTCCAGAATCAAGCCCGCTAAGAACCCAGCAGCCGGCGCCGCTCATGTGATGTCATCTTGCCTAATGGGGTTCACTATCGCACCGTGGAAATCATGTCGGGTAGGACACAAATGTTCAAATCCCCATGTGTCTTATTGTATGTGTTGCATGAATGCCAGTGACGTGCACTGCCCATCGTGAAGAGGTTAAAAGAACCGCCATCGATGTGACCAACTGCCAAGCCCATGTGCCCTGGAGCAGTCTGTTCTGTTCCCGCGCGGCCTCGCAGGCTTGGACAAGACATAAAGTCCGACACCGGCAGTAAGGGCTTTTCTTTCACTCTGGCAAGTTCTGGGACCACCGAGCCCGCTCTTTTCTCTCCCCAATTGGTGCAAATCACAGTATCGGCCCAGTGGAAAAGTTCGCGTCCGTGTCTCTAGTCAGGGCAGATAGCAAGCGTTTGCCTCGAAAGGCATTCTCAGAAACTCGGCTGCGCCATATTTAATCTGCCAGCCCGCTGCCGCTGGCCAAATAATCTTCTTCCGGCCCTTCTCCTTCAACTTTTTCTCCTCGTAGGCTTGGTGAATTTGACTCTGCCACGTGCTAGCTAGCGCCGCCGCCTTCCACACACGCCGTCAATCCATTGTCTAAAACGGCGAGGCCTCTCACACCACGGAGCCATGAGTCACGCTATTGTTCACGGTCTTTGTCCTTTGCGGCCACTGCTAGGCCCGGCGAGGTGTTGTATTCAGGCTGGCGGGCTGATTGCGTCCATCATGTCTGCGTCGGTCATCTAAAAGCGCCTGTGAACGTGACTGAGGTGCGTCACAGCCCACTCTGATGCCCCTGCTTCATTCAATCGTATTCACAATACTCAAAAGGCTCATTCTGCGAAGAACCAGAAGATCCGTCCGTGAGCGATGAGTATTTGGTCGCACGGCTTCATTTTCGTCTTCTCTTCTGCGAACCTAAGCGTCCTCTCCGAAGCGCAAGCAAACTTCGAGGGAGCTTCTTCTGCTCGACAACTTTGCCTTGTTTGATTCTTTTCCCTTGGCTCACGGTGCTGGCGGCTATGTTGGCAGTCTTCCGTCTGTCAGATCAGTCGCCTGGGCGTTGATGGCAGGCAGGCTGGTTCCGTTACGTCCATCGTCGCCTCTGGTTTCATTCCTCAGATCGAGTGAGCATCAGGTCGTCTGCCCGAAATGCCGTCCTTTCAGCTGACGCTGCAGTCCGAGATGTTCTAAGCAATCTCGTTGCCGGCCTGCTCATCATCAGGCAAAATGGCACTTCCTCTGGCCCAGCCCCGTTCAGCTCAGCAGAATGCCTCCTGCGAGGACAAATCACCATTACGCTCCTCGCGGACAACCTCTTGTGGACAAAGAGTCATCTCGGAGACGTCTTGTCGTCATCACGACATGCTCCATCTGTCGCCCGGTCCAGCAGCTCGATCCTTTGACGTTCTCTTCCGGTGTCACCTGATTGTGCCGCCTCTACACCTGCGGCCGGCCGAGCTATCTGGGCAATCTCGGTGAGAGACAAGGTTGTCATTGGTTCAATATAGTGGGTCAGCGCGTCAAACGAACCAATCAAGGCCCCATCTTTCACCGAAAATGCGCGATTCGTGATGGTGTAAGTCGACAGTCAACGACAGAGCCTCCTCGGACGCCAAATTATAACCTCTCGCTTGTGACAGGCAAAGTTCCTGGACCAAACAATCTTACACGAAAATACCTGTGAGCAATTGGGCATCTTCGCTTCATTGTCCCTCTGACAGGAACACCCCCCTCCGTGTCCAATCCGCCCTAGAAGCTAGCCCAAGGTCCCACTGCATCTTGTGACTTACACGGGGGATATCAAACATGGATGCCGGCACAAGCATGGCGTATTCCCGTCCCGGACAGGAAAATCCCCGTCTTTCTTTGTCCCCAGTCACAGAAGAGGAGCTCTTCGAGCAGATATTTGACTGGCGGAGGTACTGCGAGTCCACCCAAGAGCTAGAACCCTCCCACCCTCTCGGCCGTCAGGCGCCGCAAAACCTGTCCAAGCTTTCAACCCAACCCCAAGTTTCTTCCACCTTCTTTGGTCTCGAGGATCTTGATCTCAATGCTATCCACACAGATTTCGACAGAATGAAAGCTCCATTCCGATCTGACGATGACTCGGCCACCAACTCTGACTACTCGAGACAGTCCCTTCCCGAGCTGATTCAAGAAGGAGGCAGCGTCTCTCCCTCGGACCACTCCGGATCGGTTTTCTTCGATCACGCCCAGGAGCGTCTCCACTCCGCTGATATTACCTTTCAGGAAGTCCAGGCCCAAGATGGCGAATGGACCTATTCCCAAGTTGACCTGGCAAAGACCAGTCGGCGTGGGTACTCGCCAGACATCATCGTTCCAGACGACTATGCCGGTCTGGAAGGTCAACAGTCTGTTGGACTCAAACGTCGACGCTCCATCAAGGACAACGAGAAGAGACCCAGGCAACTGGTCGACCCTTTGCAGACGGCAGACGTCCGCAAGAGTGGGGCATGTGTGCCATGCCGAGTAACCAAAACCAGGGTAAGACATTACCGTGCATATCCACAGACCGAGTCGCTTGACTGATCAGCCGTTGACATGTTTTCTTGACAGTGTCATGACAGTGGCGTATGTCCCACATGCAGAAAAGCGTTCCCGAACCACGCCCATCTGGTGTGTACTCGCATTTCTCCTGCAACGGCATGGCCAGTCATGGCCAAGGTGCCCGGTAAGTGTCCCAAGATTCGGCCGATCGGCACGTCCAAGTTGATAGTCAATGACTGACAACGTGAGTCCCTAGATTTCTGGTCAGGTTTCGCAGCCGAAGAGCAGTATCTTTGCTCCGGACCTCGCTTTTTCACTGGCAGTCCGAGGGAAATTGCGGTCCTGTTTGGGAATGAGAGAAGCTCGCCGGCTTTGTGTGTAACGGTTCAGGCATACAGATCCACGGCAAACGCTGTCGAGTGCGGAAATCTGAGGACTGCTGCCTTTCCGAGAGAGAAAGTCCCGGGTCATCCCAAGTTGCAAAAATGGGCCGAGGACCAAATCAGGCTTGAGACAGGTTCCGAATTTAGCTCTGTGCTGCAAAACTTCCTGCGAGTGTACTCCAAGGAGAGTCTGAGGAAGCTTCCTAAGGTGTGTATTTTGATGTTTCGTGTTGGCTGACAAGGCCTCCCCGGATGACCAGCCCCATTGACTCGAAAACAGCAAGACTTGGCAAGAGCTGTCCATAAGATGAATTGCTTCTTTCGAATTTGGAAGATGCCTTCCTTCATGTGCATAGACCCTTCCAAAAAACTGGCGCCGCTTCCTATTTCTGTCCAGGCACAGCTGAGGAGCATTGCCAGAAATGCACTAGATCGGCTTGAGCACGACGTTTTCAAGATGCTGGACGACTGTCTGACTCAACAAAGCTCACCAAAGGCGGAAGAGAGAGTCATCATTTGGGCGAGCATGTGGCAGCTCATGCTCATGTACCGTGAGCTCTTGCTAAGATACAAGTCCCATTTGGATAATATGATGCATGATCCCAGCTCCCCGGACGAGTTCAGTAAGTTGTGCTGCCAAGATTGAAGAACGTTGACGGCTGCAGGAAATGCTGATGAGTTGCGAAAATAGTCAGTATTCAATCGCATCGCTATCGACGTTTGGTGGATTTCTTCTATCCGCTTCTTGCTGTCTTGTATCATTACCAATTCCGAACCAAGAAGAGCATCGAGCACTCTTTTGACTGGCTTGAGAACATTTCATCGTCAAATGTTCCCCGCGAGGACAAGGACCGAATCCGCCATGTCGGACAGCAGCTACTGGCCTCGAGAAGAGCTTTGTGTGAGTCTGCCTTGAGAGAAGTCTTGCACACCATGACTCGAGCATACAGTATGCTAACTATCGGCAGATAATTATATCCAGTCAGTAGCGGATACTGGTAGCGTCGACAATATGTTATGGACTTTTGTCGTGGACCACGAAGTGACAAAGCTCAATGCCAGGCGGCGCAACCCGAAGGGGTCTGTGCCCAGATCCAAGAAAGTGCACGACGCAGGTGAAGAATGCGTCGAAGAGTAGGGTCTCCTGAAGAGCTATGATTGATGACGAAACAGCAGTTGCAGGAAAAATTTGAACAGTTGACACATCAGGAAGAGGTATGGAGTTGTCATTGATGACGAGCGACGAATCTTGGAAAAAATCATCAGAGAATGCGAATCTGGGCAGAAGCTTTATACGTTGTAGGGATTTTCTTCGTCTTAGTGTTGGTTTCGATAGCAGCAGCCAGCTCCGGAGCGTGGACCATCTGGGCAGCTTGGCCCGACAGATTGATAATCAATTCTACTTTGCCGAAGCCGTCTTTAACTTTCAACATGTGGGAGTCCAGTCTAGAATATTTTGACTTTAGTTTGACTGACACATTGAATCAGAGCAAGGACTCGCGAGTCTTACCGAATGGTTGAATGGACACTCGATGCGTCGCGCGGTAATACGGGAAAGACCGTTGCCACCACGTTTGCCACGGCACCAATGTAGAGTGCCCAGAAGGAGGCACCTTTCTGGTGACTTTCGACTACTGCTGCGAGGCTTTTGTATAAGGCCTGATCAGCAGGAGCGACATCATTACCCCACCTTGCGCACGTCGTCAAGGCCAGCAACGCACGAAAGAGATGTGTGAGTCCGGGACAATCTGGATCGCGAACGATAGCATCGTGTAAAGCAAACGAGCTATGACTGTTGGTGGTGTGCCCGGCACGAGTCCATATTTGACGTATGAACAAGTCTGACAAGCCCGGCGTCAAGACCGTTAGAGTCTTTTGTGCATCTGGGTAATTTTGTGGCAGAGAACATGACAACACGGTGAGGATGGCTTTGGAGACAAGTTCCATGCCCGGATCAACGTCCGCAAGGACCTGCAAAGGATTGCTTTCACGGATGTCAATGGGCATTTTAAGCATCAAGGCCCCCTGCATGTTTGAACCCCCACAAAAGGTCGCACGTCGGATATTGGGAATGGCGGCAACGAGGGACTCGATTACGGTAGCGATGGCAGGGAATTGCTGACGCCGCCTCTTTGACATGCCGTATATCTTCCCGTCGTATTCGTCATTGACTTGTCGCATTTTGACTGGCTGATTGAAGTGACTGCCGGAGACGGAATATGCATTGGTCGAAGGGATTGGGTAGGGTGAGATTGGGTCGTTGTGCATAAGCATGCTTCCGTATCCGCGGAATCCCCCACCACACATGTAGACCTCAACGCCCGCGTCCTCCCCCCTGTCATGGGCCTCTCGCATGGCGCGGAGAGCTGGAAACTTCTCACAAAGTTTGTTGTAGATGCGGACAATCCCGCCTCGCAGCGCACTGATCTCAGCGGCTTGGACCTCGGCTGACTGCTCTCGAAGAAGGGCCATCAGTCTAGCGGCGCCGTAAGGAAGGCTTTCGCCTGCCCTCGCGGCATCAAACGCATAGTCGTCTTTGCTGGTGTCGACCCACGTCATCTGGAGGCTGCCACCACCCAAGTCGAGGAACAAGGCACCAGCGGGTACGTCGATGAAGCCACTTCGCGACCCCATAACAGCACCAAAGAGGGTTTCAACGGCAGGATGTAGGATCATGACTCCGACGCCGTCAGTTGCCGCTGCGATAGCTTCGAGCATCTGGCCCCCGTTTGAGGCACGACGCATTGCTTCCGTGGCGATAATCAGTACCTGGGCTTGAGGCACGCCATACATGACAGCCAGCTGAAAAAAACCAGACAAGGCCGTCGTGACGGCGTCAATTGTCTGAGAAGGAAAAATCAAGCCCTCGTCGGAAGGGGTTAAAGCATCGTACAGTGATATGGCTGCCCGACTGGCGTATAAAGGCCTCAACAGTCTTGTTGACGGCGGTTTCATTGACGTGATCGAAAACCGGATCCCATTGCTATACTACTTTTAGAATGACAGGCGAACATTTTGAGACATGCTTTCATTCAGCCATTTGACAAACCTCCCCATGTCTACTACAGCATACAGATGACATTGGTCGTCTGGATGCCACAGTGGAAGTTTTTGAGCCAGATTCTCCAGGGTAATCAGGTCTGTGGCTTGAGCTTGACCAGCCATTGTTTAAATCGAGGAAGGTGGATGGGAAAGAAAGAGGGAAAGGCTTGAGGCAGATACGCTGGGTATGAAGGTATATCAAGCTCGGCAGCATGTCCTTTGACGAACAGAACAATGATGAACAAGTCGGATGGATCACTTCACACTCGTTGGCGAAGAGTGACGTGAGATGTCGAGGGCTTCTCCGCCTGGGAACCCTATGGCAGGCAGGTGGGGTCGCTCTTTCCTGCATGCTCAGCCGACGCTCGCGCGATAAGACGAACAGAGTGTCTACGCTGTCAAGTTCCAATGAAGCATACTCACGAGCGGCCGACAGCGTGGTGGAAACGGTGGGCATCAGAGTTACATTCCGTTTCGACGCAATTACTGTGTCAAACCACCGATATCTGCGAAGTGCTCGTTTCTGCGCCGCTGCTGATGATGTCGCACATGCGGGGGTCAGGCTGGTGGTATCGGAGCCTGAGATTGCCCAACAACAGGTGAGATCTCGATACGAGGGAAACGGCTGCCAATTGTCGCACTGCACTGGCTGGTCGGCCGCAGTGAAAGACGATCTCCGTCAGCTGCCTCTTCGCCCATGCCAGCCACCACGAACACGACGGGCCGTGATAATCCGCCTGTTCGATGGCTTATCTTGAGGTCTGGCGGGCATCCTTCGATGGCCAACCCGGCCCCGGTTCTGCACCGACGGCCGATCAGAATGACACGGCAACGGCACAGGCAAGATCTGACTTGGCTATGTGGCATCGGCACCAACGCATCCTGAAGTGGATGTGGAAACTACATCCATGGGAGCCTGACTCCATTCTGCCTGACGAGACGACGAGCAACTGGATCGTATGCCATGACACCACCTCAGACGCGACATGCGCAACTGCGTGAAGTGTCACGCTCGGTAGCTCGTATGTGTCGCGCAGACAGACGAAGAGCATAGTGAAAAACTGACAAGTCCAGGAGAAAGCGCCGCTGGTGAATCAGAAGGTGTGCCTATGCTGTCTCAGGAAGTTTCCCTGGCCACCTTGGATATGGGCCTCGACCCTGCCAAGGTCACCTTGATAGCATGCAACGCACGTTGCTACGGATCGGTAATCGAGTCCCCATGGAGCACGACAACTTGCTCTTGTTTGGCTCGATGGGACGGCTCAACGATCACCGATCCGGATGGACCAGTGGCCTTGTCCCAGGTCAGGCCAGCCCAACCCAGCCAGGATCAATTAGCGCCGTGGCTGACGCACCGTTCCGAATAGTCGAGTATTACCGGCATTTGTACGGCACTGCGGAGTATTCGTGATATCGTTACTCGAGTGGGTGCCTGTGGGCCAATCATCTGGAACCAGAGAAGTGCTTTCTGTGGTCATGAACATGAAGTACTTGACTTCGAGCTTACGTACGGGACAACGCTACATGCCGGCAGGGATTGGCGAGGATGGGAAAAGAGGAACGAATCTGGTCATCAAACTCCTAGTCGCTTCGAGGCAAACATGGTTCGATACTACCCTTGATTACTCCAGCATCGCCACATCACATTCGCATCATGCCAAATTTCACGGTTGAGTCGCGACAGCCAGCCGCCGCCTCTTGTGACGCAAAGTGCTACCCGGATCGGACGCATCTGCACCGTCAAGGACGTCCACAACTGTGATGGACGCAACACATCCCCATTCAACCGGCTTCCCTAAATCGTCGTGGCCCTTTGATAAGGAGTGCATGCACATGCTCGTATTGGCGTCAATTCCGTTTTCATGTGAACACATTCGCGCCTTCAAAGGATTGTTCTCCCCCCGTCTGTTGTTTTGGTTTGGTCTGGTCTTTGAATTCAAGGACAGAACGGATCTTTGTACATGCCCGATTGCGCTGGCCTTGATTAAGCCAGAGAAGCATGTCCACAGCGAGGCCATTGAACACATCTGCTTTGCCGCCTCCATGACCAACGGGCAGCAAGTCTTGGCCTGCCACGACCGTTGGTGTATGTGTAGCTGAGATGTTTGAGATAAAGGTCATGATCGATGGCCTTGGATCGAGTCCAGACATATGGGTTCAAGTAGCACAAATGAAACCCTTTAGCTTCGGAGAACCAGCGGTTGCCTCTTGTTCAGTTGACGAGAACGAGAGCTCTACATCATGTTCGGGCATAGTCTGGCCTCGAGAGTGTGCCTGACTAGTACCTGCCTCGTGCCCCCCCAAGCAGGCATGGGTGCAATCTTGCACGAGTGAGCCGATTGTAGGCACATCCGCCATCTTGAGTATAAAGTCTCGAGGCACCGGGAACAATCATGAATGACGTGACGCAAGTGCAACACGGACAATAAAGCATCAAAGTGGCTCGAGTGCCGTCTTGGCCAGATCAGTCCCGCCCGCGGCTCCGAGCGTCACGGAAGCGTGTCGTGTATAGGATACTCTTCAGTGGCGGCAACGCGCAACGCATCATTGCGACACAGCTGTAATCTGTACTTGGTGGACCGCATACTAGGGGCATGCCGACGCCGGCGAACTACATGATCACGAACAAGCTGACATACAGCTTGGATGTTCATGGGAGACGACGATCACGGTTGAACGAGTAGAACAATTCAACGTTGCGAGTGGGAACGAGCTGTCCGCCGACGCCTTGACCAGCAGGCGACAAGTGCTCATGGTGATTGGCTGTCGCAATCCTTACACCGACACATGTTCGCGGTGATGTTCCGCCCCGAGATGCATCACTCACCTCTCCCTGCGCTTCCTGGCATGGCAGCATGGCAGCATGGCATGAGCAAATTATCATTTGCTGCAACGTAATCGTCGAGAAAAACGTCGACAAGTCGTTTGAGGCCCTGTCTATGATGACGGAACTCGTCTGCACCAATGCGGCACCATGCGCGGTTTTGGCTGGCGCCTGTGTCTCCCCCTTCGCTCCTCTCTCAACGGCGTGTTTCTTCAGTGTTTCTCGGTCTGGAAGAGACCATTGGTCGGAGGCAGCAAGCACGGGAGCCGCTTCCATGCACTGCCGAGCACGTCAGATGCGATTGTGATGTATCGGATTTTGAGCAGCGGTTTCTGCGGCTGCGCGGTGGCCTCGCCACATCCTGCCGAATCACCCTGGCCATGGCTGCAACAACGACAGCCTCTTTGCTCAAGACACGTCACTCAACGTCGGCAGACTCGGGGACTCGTTGACGGCACTTTGGCACTGTACACCGTGCAAGTGCAGCAGCGTCTACATGTTATATCTCGTGTCCGAACGTGCACGGTGCAGTGTCCGAGCGTGCACCGTACATGTTGCTCCTTAGCATTCACCGAGGAGCTATTATTGTTGGGGAGGCAGCGCCCGTATGTAGGGCGAAGGATCGAGAACCGAACCATAGAGAAATAAAGAGGCGCAATTGTGTCAGTATCTAGTAGCTTCGATGCAGCTGCGCACTAATTATTACTCCGTGCGAGGGACTTGGGTCCTGGGGTTACCCATGATTCTCCACATCAAAAATATCTGGACGCGTCGTGACGCGTGGCTGCGTGATAGTTTCGCGAGTGGCTTGTATTAAACGCGAAGTTTGTTGTTGCTTTGGCCCCTCATGCGCTAGACTGATTCGACTGCCCACCACCCACCACCCACCAGGAAGTAGCTGCACTGTTTGAGAATGTCTGGCATCTGCTGAAGATATCGCATTGTTCCACGACTCGGCTGCCTACGACGGTCTCTGAGTTGACGGCAAGGTACCGTTTGCATTGGCGGCTAGAAACGCGCCTCTGCTGGGGCATGATGCTAGGCGTCAGGTCTCGAGATTTGGCGGTTTCGAGCGTGGGCCACGTGTGTATTGACACAAGACCTGTGCCATTGCCTCCCCCGAGGTGGTGATTGAGGAGGTCAGAAGATGTGATTGCATACATCGACAGGTGCCACCTTCTCCAAGGCAGCAGCTCTGACGCATCTTGGATGGATCAAGTTGAGACTGTAGCCAACACGGATGTTGATGTATAGTTCAAACCTGCGTTTTCCACTCGATACTGTACCCTAGGTCGGCGATGCCTGTGAACAGGCGCCTGAAATGAATTGCGTCTTTGAAGCAACTGACCAGCATCATGCCTGGAATACATTCTCGTCCCTCGGAGCCATGCCTGAGAACCTGGAAGCCCATATTACGGATTACACCTGAGCAACAGGCATCCATCCAGGCAGCGTTCATTCACCATGGGATGCGGGCGTCTTGCCTCGGCTCTCCCCGGCTCCGTGCTAAGGCTATTGGCTGGACATCGATCCTAATTCCCCAAGTGAGCTGGTGCTCTGGCAGCGACGGCTGAACAGGTTGTCTGAGCAGTCACTCTTTCTACTATCAATCGACGCCCGAAGAAAGACTGCGCACATGAACCCCTGACCAACCGACTCTGGCCCAGATGGATTCCTGCGTGTGCATTTCTCTTGGGACCAGCAATCTAGGTGGCAAGATAATACGGCCATCCTGCAGAGCAGACAACGTTGACTCGGCTCCCCTCCTCGACACGAGGGGTACATTCCTGCGTGCCGGCGGCAGCGAGCAGCCTCTGCGTCGTGGTCCATGACACGTCTCGGTGTCGATTCGACGGTGTTCTCGTTCCCTATTGTTCGGTTGGAGGCCTTGGACGGACTGCATCGACCAGCTCCCGACATGGCACCAAGCTTGCCGTTGACCTCGATGCCGAACAACAGATGTCTTCGCACGTTGTGCCCCTTGCTTCTGCCCCTCAAGGTCCACTGACAGTGAGCGAACCACCCCCCCGGCTTCTATCCAGCTCCATGCAGGCAGGCAGCAGGCCTGGAGAAGGTCCCATGCTCCAGGCAAGACGTGTGCGCACAGTAAGGCCGGACGGGCGTGGCATGCCGGAGCACTGTGTGGTGACCTGCGCACCCCTCTCTTGGCTGTTGGTCCCGCGGCGTCCCCGCCCTCCCCTCCTCAGGCTTCTGCAGCCCTCGGTTGGCGACGACGGTCAGATTCTGCTCGACTAGGGGCCTGCAGTGGCGTTGTGCTCTCTGTTGGGCCCCCCCGAATGCTGCCCGTAGTGTCGTCCCCGGACGCCCCCAACCACCAAGTGCACCGCTGCACCTCTCCTCCACCTCTGCATCCGGCCTTGCTGCCTGCCATCGCCGTCCAACTCGTCGACACTTTCATTTCCTTCTCCTTCTTCACCCTCCTAGATCCTCATTCTGCGGCAGCCTGTTTCAGCTGCGCGCCGCATCGCTCTTACGCAGAGCTCGGCTCGTTTGGCTCTTGCCGCATCGTCGGTGTCGGGTCATCGTCTGCATATTGGACGATTGCTCTTCGCGGGGTGCATCTTCGGCGACGTTTGGTTCCTTTGTTGCGACGACGCACGGCGCATCGTCGACAACCTGGCCACGGCCATCCTTGCCTTGCCGCTGTTCTCGGGCACGACGTATTGCCGATCCCTTGCAGCATTTTTTGTCCAACATTGGGCGCCCGCCGACGTCCGAGTCACCGAGGAACACCCTCGCGACGCCAAAGCGCATGCCCATCGTCGCCGCGTGGCCCGACATACCGGCCGAGACGTTTGCATTCCATTCCAGTTGCGACAAGACTGGTTCGCGCTTCTTCCCTAGCTTTGCGACTGTCGACTGCTGCGGCAGGAATCCGAGACCAATCCGGGGCCTTGTCTCTGCCCGTGTGTGGTGCTGAGACACTGGCGACCAGCTTTCTGTGTCTTGTCTTGCGACACAACACGTCTCTTCGCCCGCCGCGACTCCCCTCCCTCTCCCTTGCTGACGACCGATCCCACGCATTTGACAACTCACACGAACATCGACGTCAACCTCACCATGTCCTCACATCAGGTTCCATGGACGCGCTCCCAGCGCGTACAGGCTGGCTTATCCTCAGCCTCCAAAGCTTCTGAGCCTTGTGCCGAGGAGCAAGCACGGATACCTTTGCCACTACGCCCACGCCTGCGCCTTCGGGGACCGGCTGCCCTCGAGTTGATCGCATTTGTCACTGGGCAAGCAGACGTTCCAATTCCCAGCGTCGAAGTAATCCCGGTGGACGGCGACGACAATCACCACGAAGCCATGTTCGAAGCCGCCCACCTCGCCGATCATCAATCAAATCATTTGCGCGACGTAGCTGCGACGACACTTCCTCAAACACCCATCCCAGAAATCGCGCCATGTTCGACACCGATAACAAGTCGAGACTGGTCCGTCGATGAGGTCTTTGGCGACGGCGAATCCAGTTCAGATTGTTCGGGCAGTCGGCCGTCGACACCGCGGTCGACGCAAACAAGAAGCTCCTGCTTCAGTCGATTAACCATGTACTCGGAGGACATGGGTCAGTGTACCAGTCCAACGAGCGACATGAATGAACGGTTCAGTCGAATGCTCTCAGTCATGGATAGCGGTCCCAACACGGAGCCGCCAGCGCCGAAGCCGGCCAGGTTGAGGAGAGCCATCTGGACAAATCCCATGAGCGAACACCTCTGGGCTACCTACATGAAGTATTTGCAGGATCCCAAGATGACCCCCTTCCGGATCGGCAAAAGCGGCATACCTCCGTTCGGCGTCTGCACGCGCGTCGCCAGGGCAGCCAAGATGACTTGGAAAGGGTCTCGACCCCGGGGAGGGAGTGTCAGTCCTGCTCCGGCCCGTGGGCTCGGTCCGTATGTCGAGTGGCCACACTCCTGCTCCATCACCAGGGACCATCTGCGAGAGTTGTGTAGAGCAAATCACGGACCGGCCGCGCGCAAGATCCTTCATGACAGGAAGAGCAATCGGTTGCGCGTGCGATCGCATTGCGAGCAGCCGACCGTACCCGACAGACCCTTGTCCCCGCCGGAAATCTGCCTGTCAGAGCCAATGTCAGAGCCAATGCAACACGAAAACCCCTTGGTACAGATGACGAGCTCGGCTCTCGCGGCGCCGGCGCAAGGCTCAGCCTTTCCACCGGACCAACAATATCCATCGATTGTCATTGACCGAAGCTCCGACGTTCTCGAGGCGCCGCTCGGCTCACCTTTTGTGGCCAAGAGCTACGGACCAAGCTCTTCCTCTGAGCTGGCTCGCGCCTCCAAAGAGAGTCTGGATGTACCGCCACAGGCACACACAATGGGCCATCGACGAAGTCTCGGCTCTCCAGCCAGACTCGACCAAGCTCGGACCAGCACATGGAAGCGCAGACCGCATCGGTCCTTGCTGCAGCCTCGGCGCATTAGCCGGCCCAGCCTAGGTTCGATCGTCTGGCGCGATCCATCATTTGACGAGGGCACGGAGCCGTCGGCTCAGTCGACCGAATTCAGCTCGACAGACTCCGAAAGTCGTGACAATCCTTTCATCCCGCGCACCAATCTCCAAGAGGTCTTCGAGGCGTCCAATGCTTGCCCCCCGCAATCCGTAGACTACTCTGCGAGCCTCCCTCCCGTCGGCGCTGCTTCTCTGGCGCCGTCGCAGACACTTCCCGCCAGGCTGGGATCACCGTTTTCAGCCCAGGGCGCGAGCCATACAGTCCCCAGTCGTCGCACAACGGCCGCATCGATCGACCTGGGCTCTGCGTTCCGTCCCTTTGCCACTGTGCATCGAACGGACCATGCCTCACTCCTTGACGCCGAGGGTGCAACTACAGGAGCCGAGCGCAGAAGACGGCTTCTCAGTCGAATGGCGTATATCCACGAGCGTCTCGGTGACCTACAGCATCGCGATGTGAACGCCAAGGGGTCACGGTCGCTTGGTTGAAACGACCTCCTCCGCCTTGTCTTGGTCGCAAGCGTGATGTGCGCACTCAGCCGGTTTCCTTCCCGTCGTCGCCTCAACCATCGGTATGTCACTCCATGTTCAACTTTCCCTTTTCATTTTTCTTATGCGTTTCGTGTTTTCGCGACAAGTCACAACTCGATCCACCGGGACAGATCTCTGTCACTTGTACAATGACCACCCATGATGCTATGCGGAGGGAAACATTTGCAGTGCATTTGCACAATGATCTATGATGCGATTCAGCATGACTAGGGAGGAACCCCAGACCTCGAAGAGGATTTTTTTTTTCACTTGAGACTGCCCTTTCCTTTGATCCGTGGGGGAATATCAGCGCGGGCCAAGCAGTATCAAATGGCCACAACACGGAAACTTTTTATTTTCCCACTCTACGCTCGAGATGAGACAACGTTGAACGTCATACTTGTTTCGTTTCTCATGTTGTCTCTTCTCCCTCACCCTCTCCAGTATTGATTTCTTTTCCATCTTCTTTTCCTTTACCATTTCTTCATCTAGAAGGGAAAAGGAATCTAGTAACACATGACGTTGATCTTTCTATGAGATATGATGTACACAGCTTCTTCCAGCGGGGGAACGAAGCAACGGTAGATAGCACCTCTTGTGTCCGAGTGGAACACGTAGAGGACGTTCTTCATTACGAATTATGATGTGTATCTTTGACGAGCAGCGGAGAGGAATGTCTCGCTGGCTCTTGGTCGCCGACGACACAACAAGTGCAGGCCGTAGGCGCGAGCGTCCGCAGTCGCAAAATGGTGACTCATGACTTGTTTTATATTGGATGGCAAGCTCTTCCAAGAGCCTCTGGTGATCAGATTAATACTCGTAGGGGAATACCGAAAACCCAGACGCTGCAAAAGGAGCCGAAGCCCATGTCCACCCCTCCCCCCGGTCCCCTTCCCTGGTCCCTTTGTTCGTCAAAATTGAACTCATGTCCGTCCCGCCACACCCAGTCCCCCCCCCCCTCACCCGTTCCACAAACCGCTCGACACGGACCTCACATGTCTCGGCCCCGGCCTCGGCCTCGGCCTCAAACCCTCATCCGCAGCAGCCTGCACAGGCCCATTCGCCGGCTCCGACGACGAGGCATCCGACGCGCTCCTCGGCCCCTCCACACGATGCGGACAAGGCCCCTCGCCCACCCTCGCGCGATGCGAATGAAACGAACACTCCCTAAAGCCCACCAGACGCTGGTCATTCCTCAGCCGATTCTTGGCTATGCGCAGCTGCGGATTCTTCAGCCGCACATGCAACCCCGCCGCGAGCATGTTGCGCACATGCGTGTCGTAATCCGCCTTGAAGGCCGGAAGGGACTCAAACAGACCATGGTCGCAACTATCGTGATTGTGCAACGCAAAAGCCACCATGGCGACGGCCCAGCGACGTAGTCTCACGGACGGGACCGCCTCGCACTGCGTGTACAGATACGTGATGAGGGCGTCAGGCACGTCCCAGTCCTGAGAGAGGTACAGGTCCTGGATGGCGTCCATGGCTAGGTCTTGTAGATGGTGCAGGTCTAGATGGGAGGCGAAGAGGTGTAGTCTGACGAGGGCGTCGTGGGACGACACGGCCCGCTCATCGATGTATCGGCGGAAGAAGGCTGGTGAGGGCGCGTGGAGGTACTCGACGAAGAGGGCGAACATGGTGGAGGACTCGCCGGGAAGCCATAGACGGATAGGTTTGGAGGGGAAGTCGTGGAGGAGGAGGCGGGATGAGAAGAAGGGGGATGCTTCGCATAGGAGGCGTTTGTTGACCGAGAAGAGGTGTTGCTTGGCGCCGACGAGGATGGCTGTCATCTCGAGGGGGTCGTGGTCTGGTGGTGGTGGTGGGCGAGGGAGGGACTTTTCGGTCGGTGATGTCGACGACCATGGCCTTTGTCTGGTGGCCAACATGGCGTTGGGGGAGCTGTTGTCGGCTCAGAAACACGACCCGAGTCCACGAGCAAGAGATGGAGATTGGGACGTCGGAAGCAAAACCACCCATTCCTCAGAATGATTGAGCTTTCCCAAAGGATACCCTCTTAGAAGTATAAGAAACAGGACAGCATCACAAAAGCACGTCGTTGTTTCTCGCAGCCCAGCCCCCCCCGAAAGCCCCTCCCCCGTCATGCCTACGTCGTCACATCACACATATCACGCCCGTGTGGTAGTATCGCTCGCATCCCACCAGACCAAGGTAAGCCAACAAGAGGAAGGGGGGGGAGGAAGGGGGTAGAGCACAAAACCCGAAACGGCTTCCTTCCCATCCTTCTCACCTCTCATCAGGACTCGCGACGAAGCTGCGAGGCCAATCCCGCCGGTGCCAGTTCGTCTTTCATTTCCACCCATTGTCCAATAAACAAGGGAAAAGCGGGGCCCGCCGATCCGGGCGCCAAGCCTGACGAACCGCCCCGCACGTTTGTTGGTGCGAGGACCGGGCGGTTTCATGGGCCCGATCTGACAGCGTCGAGATGATTCAAATGAATTGGCACGGGGACAAGGAGATAGGATGCGAGATAGGACTTTTGGTCAAGAGACGAAGGAAGGCAAAAGAATACAGCGGCGAGAGAACAAGAAAAGGGAGATGGCCAGATGGAGACCCGACATTCACTCCTCGAGTTACGCGCCAGCCAAACTTGGCTCTTTAGAATCAATTCCCATTGACTGCAGCGACGCTGCGCCGAAGAGAAGAATTGGAAAATGAAAATGCAAATTGGAACCCTTTTCCCCGTCCTTGGCTCGACAGCTAATGGCCATGGGAGCCCACCCCTCGTCAACCCCTTCTAATATCCCGCATCAAAGCGCTGCGTCACAGGAGCCAATTCGCCGGCCCGCCATGCGATCCATGTTGATACCGAGCCATAGATTGGGGCTTGCTTGCTCTCTACAATATCCCCTTTGATGAGCGCAATGTTGCTCACTGCGCCTATCTGCGTCGTCGCAATATCTGGCGCTATAGGCCTCGTCTGCTTCCCTCGTCGGCTCCCACGTGGCGTCCAATCAGATTGCTTTCGTCAGCACAGAATCCTTCCGGCTGACCTTGTTTCATCCATCAGCTGCTGACGCACAGTCCACCGTCATTCTTCAGCGCAATCGAAGCCATCACCGTGTATCGGAACATCCGATCCCAAGCGCTCTTTCGCCCCCAATCACCAAGGAGCCTTACGTGCACTATCGCTGCAGCTTTAGTGCTACATGATAGAGCGAAATAGTAATGGAAAAGAAGAGAAAGAAATGAAATCCCGCATCGCCATTGTCAAGGAGGAAGGGCGGCCAGGAGATGAATTAAAAAAAAAAAAAAAAAAAAAAAAGGGAAACCACGGGGGAAAAGATGGGAATCACGAAAATCAAACTCAATAGCATGCGAAACAGTCCGCGCTCCAGAACAGATGCCTTGTGCCCCCATGACGCCTTCGCGCCTCCCCTGACGTGGGAGCGCAGAAATGGCCCGCTGCCCAGCATTGCCTTGTTTGGCTTCCGTCCGTCCCTCGGCCATCACGAATTGTTGGTGGGCAGGGTCGCCGGGATACCTTCCTCGTCCACGTCCTCGTCTTCAGAATCCGAGTCCGTTTCTGTGCTGCTCCCACCGTCTTCCAGCTCCATCGGGTCTCCTTGTGTCCCATCAAGGAGCTTTGACGGGATTGCCGCGGCCGCCAACCTTGCAGCCTCCATCTTGAGGGGCGGAGCCGGTGTCGACAGTGCTGTTGGATCTTGGAGCTCCGCCGTGGCTGCTGAGTTGTCCAGACCGCCCATTCGTGCTACGGGTACTCGCGGCCACGCGGCCACGGACCCCATGGAGCCTTGCCCTCGTGACGTGCCAGTTGAGGTCTCTTCACTCACTGTACGCATCTTCTTGTTCGGGGGCCCCTCGTGCGGGCTCTGTGGCTCACGAGATGCAGACGAGGCCGGGAAGGATCCTGCCTTGGATGACATGTGTTCGCGCTCCTGGTCATTCTCTTTCATGGGCCGCCTCTTTTTTAGACTGATGCCGAACGCCTTGCGCGTCATACTCTGCGCCGTGTTGAAGGTGTTCTTGATTCTAGCTAGCTCCGTGCTTCGCTGCGGCTCTGGAAGGTGCGAAACATTCCGCATTCTTTCGCCGTACTTATCCGCAACTTGCTTCATTCTCAAGTCGAACGCGGCCCGTCTGTCGGGACTGAGCGCTGCGTAGGGATCTCGTGACTGGGAAGTCGAAAGAGATGGCAATGTATCGCCGTGGCCAGCTGCTGATACTCGATGTCCAGCGTCTGCCTGCTTTTTTGTGGTTGGTCGCGGACTTGGCGTGATCTTGCGGTAGTACGCTTCGAGCACCGGCAACATGGCCTCCTTTTGCGCGTGGCTATAGCTGCCGCATCCATGCGAGCTCGAATGATGGCCCAAGCCAGACTCTCCAGGAAAGACTTTGCCGCAATGGGCACACATCGTCTTGTCAATCATTGCAAATGCTCCCGGCTGACTACATGAGTTCACTTGGTGCTGTGATGAACGTTAGCTCCTGTGTAGGCCTGATGCTGTTTTGAGCGAGCAAGCGCTGGACCTACGTATTTAAGGGCAGTCTTTCCTGAGCAGGGCCGAAGACAGTGGCGACACCGATAGTAAGTTGTCAACATATCATCATCCGGCTGGAACGTTGACGGCTGGAATCCCGCATGCGAGGCTTGCCCTGCGACTGCCGGAGCCTGTGGGCTCGGCTGACCTTGCATTAGGTCCTGCCGCAGGTAGGGGATGACATATTCGCTGCCGTCCCTTCTCTCCTCCACGACGTCCTTTTCGTCGTAACCAAGCCGCTCTGCTTTGGCGAGGGCGTTGACGAGCGATCGTGCCCTGATGGATTCCAGTCGTTTAGCCAGCGCCCGGTCCAAGAAGTCGTTGCTGACGTTGGACAGCAGGACGTCCGCTACGCCGTCCAGATCTCCCTTTGTGAGGTGGGACAATATGCTTTTCTTGGCGCGATTCACCATGACATCGCCGAATTCGGTAATGGAGCGCTCCAAGACGAGTGGAGGGGCTTTATGAAAGACAGTGTTCAACTGCAGACGCGATTAGTGGCCTCCCCTCCGCGCGGTCTGAATTCACGAAAATTGGTGGACACATCTCACCAGAAAAGCAAAGTGGTAGTCGGACCCAAGCAGAGTTGTTTCGTGCGTATCACGAACCACTTGACGGACCACGGCCGGGTCTGTCCTCCTGACGAGGTTTAGAAGTGCTTGATACTGGGGAGTTTGAGAGACAACCAGCTCTCGGCCCATCTGAGGAGAGGGAAACGTCCCGGGCGCGACGCCATGTTGTTGCGCGGGTATGGCCTGGGCCGGCTGCTGCTGCTGTGGCTGCTGTGGATAGAACCGAGGAGTTTGAGCCGGTTGAGGCGTTGGTTGCTGTCGTCTCCATTCCACGCTGGGTGTCGGAGGCAACACAAGAGGAGGTGGGACTGCGTGTCCCGGATGTCTGCCTTGACCAGGAGGCGGACCGCTCTCTCCATGCACGCGGTGAGATTGACCCTGTGACATTGATGCAGTAGGTGTCGTAACAGCGCCAGCAGCTTGTGGGTTCGCAGGGGATACTTGTCTGCTGGCACCCGGCGAAGGCAAGCAAGAAGAAGACAGCGCTTTGGCAACGGCAGCAGCTGGCGGCAGTGGTTCAGTCGAGGATGGGCCCGCCGCGCCTGACATTTTTCTGTTGATCTGCGAAAGAAATGGGATTCTCTTGGGCACGCTAGAGTCAGAAAAAAAGCTGGGGGAAATGGATTCAACAATGAAAGAGTAGGTGGTCGTTCATCTTCAGCCGAGCCAGTGATCCAAGTTAAGCCTGGTGCACCTCGAGTCCTGGACTCGGATAGGCGCATTGCTTCTGTGAATCTGTACAGGGCTGATTCCATTCATGCGGGGTGGCGGAATGTGAACTCGAAATTCCAGAAAGATACAGGATGTTGTGCAAAAGGGCATCTTGACTATGCAGGACTACCGACTTACGGGTGAAAATGATCGAAACGCAATGCCCGAGCTTGTTCAACTCTCTGTTCCGGAGACTGCCTGTTCGTGGTTCCGCTCCACCGCGGGAAGCTTATGAAGGTTCACGTAACGCAATGAAGAAACGCGTCTACGTCAGCTCGTCACCGATGTTGCTGCTTATCTTGCACGAATCGGTTCCTCGACGCAGCAGATGTAAGGAAGAGGTTTCCTCGCACAATCATGAGCTGCACCAAAGAAAACTTCAACGAGGGAGAGAGAGCGGTAAGGAGGGAGTACAAAGAAACGCGAAGCTAGCGGGAGGCGCTAGTAATGCGATTAAGTAAGTTGCTATTTCCGCCTAGATCATTAAGCTCCAACGCTGTTGAAAGCGCGAAATCACGCGGATGAATTAAGGTAGTTCACCTGATTCATGCAGCTAATTGGCTGTGCAGTCTGTTGTGGAACCTCACCTTATTACACTACATAAGTCTGTGTCGCGACTGATTCTCAGCACTCATTGGCTCCACTAGCGGATAAACCGAGTCCATGATAATAAATTAGGTGACGCAGCGGCACGAAATTGCCGGGACAGCTGCTTAGAATGCTCTCAGCTGCCTGCCGTCTGCAGTGTTGCCGAAGTAAGCAGCTGCGTATGCAGCTGCCTGACATCGTTAGCGTGCAACTGGTGAATTACGCCCAACGGACCATTTCATCCTCTCACCTGAAGGTTCTATCGAAGCCACTGCACGCTTCTTGGAGACCTTGCCCATCAAAATGCACGCTGCTTTAAACAAGGGTCAATTTCGAACTGCAACGTCGATATTGGTCTGCAACGTCGATTGCGACCCCGGCTACTTAATTACTCGGTGATTAAACGCGACGTTCACGATGGCAGCGGTAACAGCAGCAAGAGCAGAGCAAGGTACTTTGATCAAGGTTCGTTGTGGTTTTGATGCGCGGCCTCCAAAGAGTTTTCACAGCAAATATGGGCGGTGGAGAACTTCTTCTGCCTGGGGCTAGGTGGCTATAGCATGACTGGACCAAATACTTGTTCTAATTAAGCACATTTTCGGGCAAGTTTCTAAGTAAAATAGCTGTTAGCTCAGCTAGTAGCGGGCCTAATCCACTAATAGAGTACACCGCACTTACCTTAAGTACCTACTAGTAGGTAAGTGAGTAAATAGCTCCTTACTTAAGTACTAATTCATATTGCCAAGGACAACTTATTCCGACTTATTGTTATAATACTCTGCTGTGCACCTGCTTCGCCTACAAGTGGTGACCGGGGGGTAATAATAAGAAACATTCATATGATGAGCTGTGACGACCCGGACTACTGTAGCAGCCCTTGATAGTGACGCGCCGGAACTCTGGGCACGGTATGACAACAATCCTTGCGAGATAGCAATTCGAGCCATCTCCGCGAAGAAAGTTCGTGGTATCGAGTGATGGTTGCTGGGTGGTTCGCAAGTTGATCACTTGCGCAACATACTGGAAATTAAAGTGTATTTTAGATTAATACGTGCGCTAGCAGCCCATTGAATGAAAAATGTCTTTGTCCAGCGCGTCATTTCTCATGATTGCATCGAGGTTGTATCGTCATTAGGGCACAGCGCAGCTTCCACTGATCCGTCAGTCTTCCCCCTATCGCCACTCTCCGATGCACGCCAGCATCAGCCTTTGATAGTCACCAGACGTTTCTCCCTTGATTCGGCTCGCCAAGCTTCGACCAAAGCGCTGCTGATAGGCACCCTTGACGTTGGACAAGTTCGTAGGATCCCAGTGGTAGCGCACCACACGCGCTACCAGAAGATGATCCTTGGTGCCCAAACCCGCCATGGACGCTTCAAGAAGTTCAGCCGCGTGCATGTACTTGTCGACGGCGTGGTTGAGCTGGAAAAGAAGGGCATCTTGCATGTGACCGGAGAACTCCTATTCATTTTTCAAATCAGCTTTGCCGCACGCAAGCATGTGTCCAACCACCCGGGACCACACATAGAACTTACAGACTTGATGACCTTATCGAGAGGGCGATTGAACTTTTGCTTGTACGAGTGCGCAATGGCGCGAATTTGGTTGTCGTTCCTGCTGCTCAGGATGTGACATACCAGGAGCTCATCTGTGCCCATCTTGCCCTCGGTGGCCTTGTAAATCTGCATGACATCGTCATCCACCTGCTGAGGAATAACGGGAGCAGCATCCTCGGCTCTGTTGGCGGCGAGAACCATGAGGAAGTGCCTTTCGGTCTTCATGCTGAGGTCGCCCTTGACCGCTGCCTCCAGACTTTTGTGGAACGTTTGACCGTAGGCACTCTTGATAGCGTTCATATCTGCATTGGAACGGCCTAGCAGTATGTCGTTGAGCACAACTTCTTTTGTTCCTGGGCCACTCATAGCGTCGTACAGATTGTGGACGTCTGCGAGCAATGGGCCGTAAGCTAGCTGGACAAGGCCTTTTTCGAACCATCCGCTTGTTTCACTTCTGAGGTCCTTGATCAAGTCTCGCGAGAAGAGTCCATTAAAAGTTCTTCGAATGAGGTCTACTTGTGCTGCGTCCTTGTTGGACAAGACTCGAATAAGGGTCTTTTCATCCGTGCCGAGACCCTTCATAGCCCCGCGCAGAGCCTGCGCATCTGGCTCGGCATTCCACCGTATCTCCCTTAGCATGCCGTAGCCCAGAGTGGGAGGTGTCGGGACGGTATGGCCGTATTGCTGAGGAGCGGGTGCGCCATATGAAACTCCATACGGCGATGGCGCGGGCGGCGGAGGTCCATTGTAATAATGCTGCGGGGGTGGCGGATGGCCGTAGCCTCCCTGATGTGAAGGAGGATAATTTGCCGGGGGAGGCGACTGATAGTAGCCTCCTGTATGCGGCGGAGGATACTGGCCATGATGTTGCGGAGGGGGTTGAGGTTGATAACCGTAGCCTGGAGGTTGTTGGTGCGGCGGCGGTTCTTTCGGTATCCAAAGTCAGCATGCTTCCGGGAAGCTCGTTCGACCAGAGGACTTGAACTTACGGCCGTACGGAGGCTGGCCACCATAGCCGTATTGCGACATGACAACAAATACCAATCGTGCTTCGCGCTTTGAGGATTTTCGAGACCTTTCTCAACGGGAAGAAGTCGAGGTGGAGGTTGGATGATAGTCAGAACCAGCAGGCGGAGAAGAAACAAGAAGTATGCTCGATGACTGATGGTAAGCGGAAAAGGTTCGTTAAGTACGGCGGCGGCAGGCGGCGTCTTGTTTCTCGCTCCCGAATGGCGCAGTCGTCGCGGTAGGCATATTCCTGGTTGCCGACGGGCTGCCAAGCGCGAGTAGTCATAGTTACGATTCGCTGACAAGAACCGAGGCTGTGGCCGCGCAACGCCTGTGGTCATTTGCCCTCTTAGCTTACGCCCCGCACGCCCCTGCTAAGCGACCAGGCAGAAAACGCCCAAGCCAGGATCCTGGCTGAGCTTGATGTCAATTGTTTTGGATCTGCCATGTTGCCCCCTCCCCAACCACGTGGAGGACCATGGAGGCATAAAGGATCTGCGCAACCTTTTACCTCTCCTCGTTCATCTTGTCCGCTTTCTAGCTCCTCTCTTGTTTAGAAGATTTCATGGAGAAGATGTTTCGCCACCTCGTGCGACACTCAGTTATTGGTACTGCGCTCCAGCTGGGCGGCCCCGCACCGCCTCTTTGTTCAGCCACGCGTCATGACGTTTTGGAGTGGAGCAAAGTGGCTCAGCCCTTCCTTCACATCTGAATGATCGACATCTTCCTAGAGACCCGAGCATGACACTGAATGTCGCTGGGCTTGTTGAAGCAGAAGATGAGCGTCATGGTTTCCTAGACTTTCAGGTGCCATGGTCATGTGGGCAATCCTTGATTGAACCTGCGTTTTGACAGCCGTTTCTGGAGACATGAGGTGGCTGGGGAAAGACTTTGAATGACCCTCAGCCGTAGTGCTAAAACCGTACAAGAGATATTGTCGCCTGTGTTGTCCATCTCCTCTCCCAAGAAAAGATGTTACGAGCCAATGCTCCGTATGTCGCATCCTTCACTGACGCGCCATGAGACAGGTTGATTTCTCATTCTTCTTGTGACAGGCCAGGGCCTCAGCGTCATAAAAGGGAGTGGATGGCCGTGTTTGTCAACAGACCAACATCGCAGCTGGAAAGCTGCGCTGTTATTTTGTTGTCAAAGACACTTCAGTCAGTCCAGGTATACGTCCATAGTTGATTAGCTCTCCAAGGACAGAAGTGGATTTGTACTTTGGAAGAGGCCAAAGTCCGAGGCCGAACAGCTCCAACACTTGGAGCATATCAAACCGGAATCTTCTGTTCCTTCTAGGCAAGGCTCAACAAAAAGAGAGTGTCAGCTTTAGTACGGTGGTTGATTGATGGCTCGACCGCCCAAAGTAAATGTAAAGGCAATCTGGCAAGTGACATGTAGGTGGCCGGCAAAAAGTCCGGCACAGATTGTCTACCAACTGCATCCGATGCTGAAAGTCGACGACGTCCCGGCTATCAGTGCCTCAATCTTGAACATACTGACCGTCCTTGCACATCTCATCTTCTGTAGTCAGTCTGATCATCACATGACGAGCCCAGCTTGCTAGACGCTCGCCATATTTAGCATTGTTAAGAACCCTGAGCTATGAACATTCGTTTGAAGGACTTGGCAAGACAGTGAACTTCATAGCTATTTTCTGCAAACATGCGAATCGTGAAAGCTGAGCGTGAAGACTTGCATTTATCAGTAGGTGTCCATTCTAATGAGTTGGAGCCAGATTCTATACGGACCGGTAAAACAAACCAATTAATGCGTCAAGTAGCGGCGTGATGGCGCTACACCATCCATCACTGCCATTTCACTATTGCTCTGTGTCAGTTCAATTCCATGTCACCACACAATCCATTTTTGGTACAGCTCGAGAACCATAAGTGAGCTGGTGCGAGGTGAGTCGAGCATAGGAAGCTTTTACCATGCAGTGAAGGTTTCCCGAAACACAATGGCGGATACAAAACGTGTGGTCGCCGATCTCCGCCCTGGCGACTCAGATTTACAAGTCTAGTTGCAGGCGTGTATGTCATTTTGGACAAGCATTATTTATGTCCATTCGTTACACCAAGGCACAAAGAGTCAGGCATTTCTGTGTTCGCAGTCTTGACAATCCTTAACGACCCGTATTGTCCGCAAGATGCAGTCGGGAACAATGTCAGCATTGGTGCGCAACCTAAAACAATATCAGCATCGCAGACATCGCAGGCATCGCAGCATCGTTGTTCACAGCGACGTGCTGGCAAGCTGTCCTGGCTTCCACAATGAGCACCTTCACACAAAATCCAAGCTTCAACCCAGAACCAATCTCTTTCTCTGCTCAACAGACAGACAGTCAAACTTCCACCTGCACACCCAACGGTTACCTGCTGTTTCACATTCTTCAAAAGAAAAAGAAAAGAGGGAAAATTGAATTCCAGAGGTCAGAAGCTCCTCGGACTACATTTTACATTTCTGACACACCAAGTCAGCAGATATGTTCAACGCAGCAGACTTGCCCAGCGGTAGCATCACTGTCGTCGCGGTGCAAGACACATCGCCATCGGCAGAGACTCAGACCGTCGTCATCCTTGTGCTCATGGTGACGTTTTCGCTATCCTTCATCCTCGGTGTGGCCACCATGTTTGTGGTGGCGCGCAAAATGAGGTGCTTGGGCGCAAAGGAGGTGGTATGAAGCGAGCGCGGGAAGAACGGTAACAGAGCAAGGGGCCACGATGGCTCAATGGGCATGAGGAAGGTTGGGCATCAAGAATGGGGGCCCGATTCCCCTCGATAGGTCTGGCATGAATGCGCGGCTTGGTATCGATGCGAGCTCTCCCGATGGTCTTACTGAATATATATTTACCCGCAGGATTGCGCAGTCTTCTTTTGTGCCGCCGAACTTCGTTTCAGGAAGTGTCTCTGCATGTTATGCCTTCGCCAATCAGACAGCTACTTTTTCTCGCGGCGCGAACCCTTGCATGTTTACGGAATGCTCAGCAGCTGGCCACGATGCAGCTTCTCCCGCGCGACCAAGCTGTGGGATCCTTGTGCATGCAAGAAGGTCAATGGAATTGCATGACGAGCTCGTTTCAGCGATGCGCAAGCGGACGATGGAGTCCCATCGTGAATTGCGCCGCGGGCACGAGTTGTTTTCCATCAGGGTTGACGGACGACTTTCGTGTCCAGCATGACGGAAATGTTGACGGACACGGCTTGGTGGCTCAAAATCCGGCAAGCGGACAGCGGCCTCTTGCGATCTCGGCTGCTTGGGGATTGATCATTCTGCTGCTAGTGGTCACGATATGACATTATTCGGAATTCTGCTGGTCATCGACTACTCGGGGAAAGCCGCGTTGACGCCATGGGCCGGATCATGCATGCAAGCCTCTTATCTTCAGCATGGCACCTCAAAGATGGTCGGACCTGTTGCGTGTGCTACCAGGCAGATCCTCACAGCTCACACGACCCTTGAACGTAGAGTTCGGGGGCTGCTGGGAAACGAATCGTAAGTGGCAAGGGAGAAATGCAGCAAATATATGCTCGGAGCAATGCAGTCTCACGGGACGCTCGGCATCGTCTCAGCATTGTTGGCTACAAGACCCAGGAATGGCGCGGACGAAGGCTTCTTGACAGTGTCGTTGCGCCAGATGCCCGGGCAAACGCCCTCTGAGTTTGGTTTCATGTTTTGTTGAATCTCCGCGCACGGCGTCACACCGTCACATACATATGTATGCAGGGGAGCGCCTGAACTGATCATCATATCTCGACGTCGGTGCGGCGGCCAGCCATTTCCATTGAGCCGCAGCCTCTGGAAATAAGATTTCTATCGTCTGATTTTCAAGTCAACGGCAATAAACGAATGGTCCGGGCTCTTTCTGCGAATCTCCCGAGACCAGGCAAGAGCTGTAGGAATTAAGGTGGTTCACGGTCATTGGCTCGCACAAGCTTGTTTTCGAAAGATTGTGCTGGAAGCTTGGTGTTTATGCAGGGGTATGAAACGTTTGCCTGGAAGTCAGAGTTTGGGTGTGCAATATTGGGCAAAGGAGCCAGAGGTGGCCAGCATTACACGGCCCGTGCGGGATTGCAAGCTCGGACGCCGCCATCGACAGACAGACAATCTGCTTCTTGCTCCGTTGATTTCCCTCTGCGTGCAAAACTTCGACTCGACTCCTTCTCCTCCGAATTTCAGACTCGTGTAGGGCCTGGCGAATTTGGACGCTGAGTACGCCAACGCTGCCTTCAAAGCCTCGTTCGCTGCTCTCTCCGGCCCTTGCTCAAATCGATGCGCCTTGGGCAACAAGAAGCTCTACTTATGCAACGTGATGACAATCACGGAGTGTAGTAACAGATGACAATTGAAAAGGGCTCGGATGCAGGACCCCCGGTCGATTGGCAACAAATGCGAGTTGACAGTCTTGCGCCCCTTGCCGATCTTCTCGGCGGCAGGCCTGCTGACCCCGTGAAACTAACGTGGAACTCGAAAGCCATCTTTGAGTTGTGGAGGCCGGCGGGTAAATAGCGTCGTCTTTGGCATGGCATGTCGAGATAACGGCGTGGCTCTGGTGGCGAACCGGCTAAAGTAGTCGTGGAAATCTTGCGGGCGCTTGAACATCCAGGGTCTCTTCAAGGGTCTCTTCATCAGGCGGCAGCTCGCCAGCCTCTGCTGGTACATGTCGTCCGATGGCGGCCAACTGGCGGACATGTCGTCCGTGCAGCCATCTGTCTGGCCTTTCATTCATCATTGCATCAAGTCTGGACCGGGCGCAGCCAATCAACAGCGTGTGGCTACTAGGCTACCCGCCAGTGCAGCAACCGCAGCCGTCGCCGCGCGTAAACGGACTGCTGGAAGTTGCAGAAAGATTTGTTTTTGGTACACTAAGCTGCAAACTGTTTCTGAAAACGTGGCCATGATTACGCTGCAGCATACGACGCGAGCCGGGTTCAAGACACGGGAGAAAGGGGGGGGGGAAGGAAGTGGGGGAAGGGGGGATAGGCAGGGTCCCTGCCTGGTTCATCTTTTCAGGGCCTCGATGTTTCTCATGCTGCGTCTGTACAGTACATATACCACGACTATGTCGCTGCATTCAGGGAAAAAAAAAAGGAACGTGGGCAAAAAGAAAAAGAAATCTTTACAAAAGTCTGACCGCTAGCTTGACCTAACCGAACAGCTCACCTCACACCAACAGACGCTACAGCAAAGTCGGAGGGAGCACCGACTGGAGAGCATTGACGAAGCACTGACGGAAGTCACACCCCATTTTCGTTCCGCTGCGCCGCGTGTCTGTTCAGCCACCCTCCACCGTCATTAGCTTTCGTCACCAGACCACACCTACAAAAAGCAGCACACTCGGACCAAAAGGCTTGCAGAGATAGGCAATCATTTGGAGGCAAAGGCAAAACAGTCTCGTTTGCTGCCGTTGTAAGTGCTTGTTGAACCGTCGCGTTGTCTTGGGGCTTCGTACCCGCAGGAGACCGTTGCCCCTCTCCCGAGTCTAGGCTGAGGCGGCCGGGGCGAGGCGATCCAAACGCCGGCCAGCTGCTGGCAAACGACAGACTGCTATTACACGAGTCACCAAACGGTCCCTGAGCGATCAAAGCCTCCACACCCTCTGGTTCGTTGATCGTCCCACCATGGGAAACAGCACTTTTATTATTAGCGCAGGCTCTGCTACCATGTGGGGCCGCATTCTAACCGCCTGTTCACTAACTGGCGTCGCTGTTCAGGACGTTCAGGACCAGGACCGTCATCTCGGTGACGTACATAAGCGATCCATGGCCCGAGAACCGACCTGCGTGGTCAGGTCAGACGGAGCACATTGGGCTGAGCTCGAATCAAACAACATCCCTCCATCCCTTAAAGGGCTTGGGATTTCCCATACCGCCACTCATACTCGCTTTGCCGTCCATGGGGGCAGGATTGTTCCCCTCCGCCACGAGCATTCAGACGTGTAAGTAGATGCAGTCAAACACTTGTCGCGTTTCCCGCAAAGCCTACGGAGTACAGTCCTTCGATCATGGGGCAGGCGCTTCTCAATGCTCTTGCCGCCTCGAAAAACCGTGTGCACTGTTCCTCCCCGCCAAGCTGCTCGAGTGAGCTTGTTCTCAATGCCACATCTCTTTCGCATTGCTCGTGTCCAATTTCTACTCCACACAAATTCTAGGCAGGCCATCGTGGCGGTATTTGGAATGTACATTGGACGCATTTGTCCTTTTCTTCCCCTCAAACATTACTGCGGAATCCACTCTAACTACGCCTTTAACCTCTTAAAGCGTTTTACCTTCGCAAAGGAAAGGAAGCAGAGCAGCACGGTATAACAGGATTTTTTCGCGACGAAATTCCCGAGTTCGCCGTCAGTATAATCCTGCTCTGCGGCCAGCGTCTTCGATCTACAGTCAAGCCAGTCAGGAGCCGTCATCACCCCTTTCAACACCGCCTGCACCGATCAAACTGGCTATCTCATCAGGTTTCGGTGGCCTATCGGCCGAGCAAATCTCGCCTCCAAGCTCACCAGAGTCGAAAAGCACTAGATACAGGTACGTCCTTTGCCGGAAATTGACACATGCATGCTTGACGCGCAGTCATGGCTGTTGGGCAGAATGACTCGACCGCAGAGACGAATTGCCGCTGACCATGACTCGTGGTCAGATGGAAATCCGGTGATGTGTCCCCCATTGACGATGATTTCGACAGCAATGGGCGACGGGGGCCGCGAGACGATCGCCGGGACACTCTCACTTTGCCTTCTCAGCAGCGAAGATTTTACAGCCGTCCGAATTCGAGTGGAAGCGAGTGTCAAGCAGAGGATGTCGTAACGTCAACATCATCCGAGTCGCAGACTCTTTCGAAGAGGGAATGGTATCAGCAGATACGGACAAGTCAAGATTTGGGCCCCTATGAGTATCAGACTTCTCCCAGTGAAGGCTCCTTTGGAGTGGTCACAGAGGTTACGTCTTCGGTTGACGAACGCATGACGTCGCCCTCACTTGGACAACGCATGCGCCTCATGAGTAAATTGAGGTCAGAACCGAATCACGGCCAATCACTGCGGAATGCAGCCAGTGAACAGTCGATTGCGGCGTCACCGACTCGCGATGGCTACGGTGTTGCGCCGTTGAGTCTGCCGCAAAAGAGCAGTGAGAAGCCAAGCCGCGGCGGCAGACTCCTGGCACCTTCATTTGGATCTGAAACAACGGGTTCCCACGCTGGGAGGAACGCCATGCGAAGGCTGCTGCCCCTCGCATCAAGGCATAAGGCCAGAAAGCAGTCATCTCCGTCACCTCAGGTGACAATTGCGCAGCGATCGCCTGCTATTGAAGATTCATATCCCAGCCCTCCTTACGATGACTCCCCTTCGCCCACGACCGACTCCTACAAGCTGGTCTTACAATCACAAGCGCTTTCGTCTAACCCTCCAGACCCAGTCTACTTTTCTCACAACAGGATTAAGAGGAAGCCTCCGCCTGCCTCGGCCAGTGTCAGCCCGGTCTCGACTATTCTTCAACTATCGAGTTTGCCTAATGGTGCGGACGGTTTCGCAGCACCTGTCCCCTGGGATCCTCCAGCCCATGCTGATGGCGGATGGGTCCCCCCTCCGTCGCGTTTCAGCATAACCACGTATGCAACGTCTAACGCAGAGACTCCCCGCCCTTCAGAAGATGAGGACATACCGGCACTGCCACCACTACCCCCGCCCACGAGCGTTATGGATCGTAGTAGACCCGTCGCTGGTGGGCGGAGCAGGCGGCCCAACTCAGCAGAGCCAATCATAATTGACATGTCAAGTCCGTATATATTAGTGACTGACAGTCATCGCATTCAAAAAGGCCATGCTGCCGCTCAGGGGCACGAACCTCGACATTGGTCCGTCAACGACGCTACCGACACCATTTCAACAGATCGCAGGGCATCGACCTCATCTATCTCGAAGCCTCTTCCGCTTGCGCCGCCCGAGATGTCTTCCAGCAAGGACACGGTGTCCACATTGCGAGCTCAAATCAACGGCCTCATTCACAGGAGATTCAACATTGAAAGAAGTATCAAGCAGATGACAATGCTCATGCCCCAAGACAATCTGCTCGCCAGCAATGAAGTCGTTCGACGGCGTGAAGCAGAGAAGCGAAAGGTCGAGAATCTCCGAGAAGAGCTCTCCGAGATCCAGAGGCTTGAACACGACTTGGGATTGAAGCTGCATCGTGCTTATAAGCGTCAGGACAGGGACGCCGAGTACGAGCTCACCTCTTTATGGGTGCGCCGGGTCGCCGGGTAGTGGCCTGCTACGAAGCACAAAATATATGTCAACGAGCCCGAATTGATGATTTGCACAGCGGGAGTTCATCTGATGGGAAGTGTATCATTTTCTTTGTAATTCCCTTCGGCGTGGGAGGCGGAAGACGGAGGAAGCATTCCAACGGCAGAGGACGTTGCCACGCAGGAGGTCCTGTTCACACCCAACACGATATTACGACTATGTACATTTTGTATGAATGCCAGTGAGGACTGAAATTCAGTTGGGAATTCAAAAAACTTGGTCTTTAAAGACTGTTGCGATGTGATTCTCCCGTTCCCAGGTTCTGCGGGCTGTCGGCTTCCTTCCTGGCCCCCTCTAAACCAGGAGAAAAGAAAAAATTCTCTTCGAGAAAATAGTCATCAAATTGAATGCCCCTTTGGATGACACAAACGCGGTCGAAACTCGGCGTGCTTCAGTACAGCGCCAAAGCGCCGTCTCGCGGGTTTCGCCTGCCTCGTCCGTCAGTGGCTTTAGCCAGTGATGTTTCCGCACTTAGTATCGCGCGGCTCCTGGGTGGCGCCGCCGCCAAAGGTAGTGGCTCCTGCAGACGCGGAACGACGTCCAATGGCTGGTCTGGCTGCTAATACTTTGATGCTTGCAAGGTTTGAAGATATTGAAGCGGTGTGTCGCTGGTGGCGTTTGTGGCAGGTTTCTGGAAGCGGACTGGCTTGTAGGTGGGACGGTCCTGTGGCTGGGCGTTCATTTGATGAGATTTGTGGATGAAACACTTGAGACACGGTCGTGCAATTCTCGACGATCATGGTGATGACGACTCACGATTTGACGGGGAACCCCTAATCACAGTTCTGGGGAGCCTTGGTTGGGTGACTGGGGAAACACACATGCGGTATCCATAGTTAGGTGAAGTTGACGACATATTCTATTGATATCTGAATGTTCACTTGCTTGGTATTTCATGCGCGTGGCTGTCACTCCCTCAGAAATTTGAGTACGACTTCATGAAAGGCTTGAGGGTCGGAAATTTGCGGCGCATGACCGAGGTTTGGAAATCGGTGTAGCTCGCCATCGTGCAGCTGCTTCACGACTTCAGGCCCGAGGATGTCGAAGTGGCCCAGCTTGGCGGCGACTTCTGGCGGCGCCCACTGGCTTCCGATAGCGGTCCTGTCCTTGTCGCCGACTATGAGAAGCGTGCGCGTCTTGAGTTCTTCGAAGTAATGCGCGATGGGTGAAGTAAGGACCATGTCCACTATCTGTGCTTGGTTCTTGATGTAGGCTTCGCGCCTATTGCTGTCGTATATGTTGACAAGCATGTGAACCCAAATATCATACTCGGGTTTCCACTGGCCAACGTAGTAGATGGCTTGCTCATAAGCCCGGATCGAGTGATAGGTAGACGTAGCCTCGGCGGCTATGCTTTGGTCGATGCTTATGTATGGGACACCCTTCTCAACGTAATCCTCCAAGCCAACCGGGTCGACCATGACCAGCTTTTCCGTCGATTCAGGATATTGCAGACCGAAGCGAGCACTCATCATGCCGCCCATGGAGTGGCCAATGACGGTGACTTTGTCAACGCCGACTGCGTTGAGCAGCCCGCGCGTGTTCCAAGCAAATTGATTGAGGCTGAACTGGTAGGCATCGGGCTTGGAGCTCTTGCAAAAGCCAATCTGGTCAGGAGCAATGACGCGATAGCCTTGGCCAGACAGGACACGAATGGTTTCTGTCCAAGTTGGGCCGCAGAAGTTCTTGCCGTGGAAGAGGACGGCCGTTTTGCCGTTGGCTTCCGAGGAAGGTGGCACGTCCATAAAGGCCATCTCAAGTTCTTGATCCTGGCTTGCGAACCTGAACACCTTCACCGGCCATGGGTATGTGAAATTGGATCCATTGAAATCTTCAGGAGGGATTCCATTGTCGATTGTTCCTGTTGCTTGCGGTGAAGCCGATCCAGACAGGAGTAAGACCGGGGCCAAAAGAGGGATAAGCGAGTACTTCATGATGTCAATGATGTTAGCTGAAGTTGGCGGAGTGTGTCTGACGCGGTCCATTGACTTGAACCCTTGACAAGCCCAGGACTGCAAGACATGAGCCAACTTCGGCTGATTTATAAGATGACGAGAGAGAAGATGTGATTGCAAAACAACAACCAACGTTGTCAATCATGACTGATATAACACGCAGACCTCGATGTGTTGTCACGGCAATAACGCCGCTGGAAAACATCGTCTCGTGTCCAGACTGTGTAACCCAGAAAATCTTACATAGTCGAAACTAAAATTTTTTTACTCTCGTATGTTCCACCCACGCAGTTGAGCAATCTCGACACGTACCGTACGACGCTCGTCGACGCCAAAGTAAGGCCTCGCGCCAACCATCGCGATGTTTTCTCTCCCTCCTCAGTGGGCAGATTGCAACATAATCAGTGCCACACGCTATATCAGCTCGAACCATTCATCAAAAGGTGTCGTCCGGGGAACAAAAGCTTCACCGCCGGACGTGAAGATCAAGCGCATGAGATGCCATGATAATTTGATCTCCCACCATGTGCGCGAACCCCGCTCCGCCCCTTGCTCCCATTATTGACGTGGCTGTCGTCCAGTTTCGGGCACGTTGACAATGCTCAGGATCCATCTCCATCGGCGGCCCGAGGAAATGGTTCGATGCCTGGCGAGGCGGTCATTCATTCAACAGAGGTAGACGATTGTTGCGCTGAGCTGTTTCACTCCTGTCACGTCCGTAATGCGAAATTTGGGGAAGGAGCCGGAACTGACTGGGGCGCGTACCTGGCGGAACAGGAAGGTGCAACCTGAGACCTTGCCCAACCACGCGCGCAAGATGATGCAACTATTGGTGCGCCAAGGATTAAGTGCTCTCGAGGTGCCAGACCAGAACCCAAACAAGGCAGGATCAGGCACGAGATCAGGAACACCGCCTCCCAGCTGCTGGCAGCTGTGCGCACCATCATGACGATGGTTCTCCGCCCTGCCGTGGTGCCTCGTCAACCTTTTGCCAACTCACTTGAGACCGATACTACCACCGGCCAGTCGCCTGTCACCTCGATTCTCGGATTCGTATCATTGTTCGGCCATCTTTTGGGGTGGCCACAAGCTGCCCTCCTGAGACATGACGGAACATCCAGTTGTCGATCTTGTATGCCTGATGTGTCAACAACTCCGGCGTGTTTGGGTAGCCTTGATGCCACGAGGCAGAGATCCTCATTGCGCACCTGTCTGCATTTATCCTGCTCGACAGAGTTCGGCATATGCGCAAATCGCGCCCTTTGCATGATATCATGCGCTTCTCAGGCCAACTGCCGCCTCGATGGCTTCGACGGCAAGAACCAGTTGCTTCCTCCGGCTGTCAAGCGAGACACCGTTCCATGCGCGGAAGAGGACCTAGTCGGCTTGAGTGGCCACCTGCACGCACGGATGGAATATTCTCCGTGTTAAGCTATGCTTTTTGCGCCTCAGCTGGCGAGCTTCCAATCGGACCACGAGCCTGCATGACGAATGGATCCAGCGGTCCGAAAGTCTTGGCTCCTGGGTGGGCCGTTCGAGATGTGCTATTGTCCGGGCCTGATCGACTGTGCTGTCACACTGCACATTGCCGTCACAAATGTCTATGTTCGTGATGAGGGAAATGAGCTCGCCGCAGACTAGGGCAGGATAGGTGCGGACAATCAGGTTGCCGAAACCGGGAAGGGTCAAGCTTCAGTACACACTGTTAGCCGACTTTGCAAAGTGGTGGTTGCAAGCATGGGATCCCCCCCCTTCCTTCGAGGCCACGACCAGCGCATCAGGACTCCGTCAATGGGAATAACTCGTCGAGGTGATGATGATGATAGCAGTCTGCGACACCACCCTCTGTCAACCCGTCTGGGAAGCTTGGAGAGTTGGAACAGGGGCGATTGGTCGGCGCGTGCCCGCGGAGAGCCCAGTTCCGTTGGCACGGCTCTATCGAGCGAGCGGGAACGACTGTCCTCGGCCCGTCGCCCGTTCAGCTAACCTTTCCACCTCCATACTCCATCTCCATACGGAGTGCGACAGACGTGTCAGCGATTTGGAAGACAACAACTGGCCAATGTCTCATGCCACAATGCAGGCCAAGTGCCCACCCACGTACATGTGCATCAGGACACGCCAGATTGAAAATGGAACACGATTCGAGCCAATGTGTGATATACGACATAGGAGTCGAAGGGTTCGGGATTGGGTGCTTGTCACTTCAACCTGACACGGCATTCTATGCCGGATGCCTTGATCGTCAGTGCATGGATGGAAAAGTCAGGTATCATCACGAGTCGCCTCTCCACCTCTACGGCAGTCCGTTCGCTTTCGAGAAGGCACTTAGACGAGCCAAAAGACGCTGGCCAGGGACCTACATCTGCATCACCGACGCCTCCTCCTTTTGACGCGCATCGCCGGCGATTCAGGCTCATCTGCACTCCGTACCGCCAATGCTTTTACACTGAGGCGAGATCTGGCTTGTCGGCTTGGGCCAAGATCGCCTCAGCCCTGTCCAGCAACATATCGAACTTTGGAGGCAACAGGTCCACCTCGCCAACCTGTAAAGCTGGTTCCTACATCGGCTGGCCTTGCGATTCATCATGACGACAGGCACTTTTGCCGATGACAGCCACGCCAGCCAAGTCCAAGTGCCATGCATTATCTTCTTTGTCTTAACGCCCATATTTCTATTCATTAGATTCTGGAGTCGAATTTCGAGAAAATCGGGCATTGGGTTGGACGATCAGACTATTCTGGTTTCGTTTGTACGCTCTCGCAACTTCTCACGAATTCAACACATATTATTGGCTGAGCTTCTCTGACCAGGGCCCAGGCATGTACACTCACAGTCCAGATCCTCATGATGCTGGCCTGCCGCCATGGCTTTGGCCAGCGTATGGTCACTCTAAGCCAAGAAGATAGACTTGTGGCATTGAAGGTGAGCCATAAAGCGTCTTCTCTCGAGTACCATTCACTCCCCCCACTGTTGGAAGTAAATGCTGATTGCTCATCCATCAGCTCTTCTACGTGGCTCAAATATTCTACAAGATTACCATCAATCTCACGAAAGTGTCGATACTCCTGTTTTACCTTCGCATCTTCGTTCAAACATGGTTTCGTGTTTGCTGCTTCGTGTTGATGACCTTTATCGTGGCTTTCATGTTCGCCACTGTTGGGGCGTCGATCTGGCAATGCGATCCAATCGCCGGCGCTTGGCAAAAAAGCTTGCATCCGACCTGCATTGACCTGACCAAAAATTGGTTTGCCAATGCTGGTTACTCTATCGCCACGGACGTTCTGATCCTATGCTTGCCGATGCAGCTGATATGGACGAGCCAGCTGCCCAGAACACAGAAGATGGCCCTCATGTTTGTCTTTGCCTTGGGAGTATTGTATGTTCTGCCCGATACCTGAGCCTATCATTTGACCTACTAATCGTCGATAGCGTTACGGCAACTTCCATCATGAGAATGACTACTCTAAGCTTCTCTACGCAAACATCGGATCCTACGTGTGAGTGTCTGCGAGCAATAATTGCTCTCAGAGTGCATTTACTTACGTCCATCCTTCATAGACGACATCGACTCGACTCTTTGGACAATGATAGAAGAAAACGTTGCCATCATATGCGCCTGCCTGCCTACATGCCGCATCATACTTGCTTTGATTTTCCCCAAAGCCTTTCAATCTCCTCCAGCAGAAGGCTGTGGTGGTCCGGGCTCCAGTCGCCGCATATTCACGATTGGTTCTATGCCCAGAAGAATATTATCCTCGCAGAGCGATGACGAGCTACAGCTCTTCTCCGGGCCGACAGTGAGAGAAGACTACAAATTAGGTGTTGAGCTTGGAATACCCAATATTGAAGAGAAAGATTTAAGTGAGAAGCCTGGTATGAAGAGCAATGCGCTTCACACGAGAGAGGCGCCTTCAGGGTCTGCGTGGCATGATAATCGGTACGATCTGACCGCAAAGTCTGAGCGAAGAGGTTCTCGGATATTTTGAACTTCGTCATCTTTCAGCGGTCTCACAGATGCTTGTGCACTAGATAAAGGCCATGTACAAAAGACAACACTTCTTGAACGTCGTCTGAACCATGCAAAACATCATGCGTTCTATATAACGGCCGTCTATGCTCGTCGCCATGGAGCAGATCTCCCGGTCCAAGGTCGCCAGGCTACAAGGCGTGTATGAGTCACGTCGAGCATACGAAGCTCCTTCTCTGAACTCTGCACGTGGCCACGACCCGCATGAAACCATACGCCCCTCGAAAATGCCCATGTACTATCTTTCCGGCCAAGCATCTCACAGATCTGTGTTTGGAGAACCGTCAAAGACGTTACGTATTGGCCCGCAACGCCATGTGACCCTGCCAAGAACACGCCGAGGCCGATATTACCCTGCGCAAGATAAATGAAGCTTTCAGCTCATGCCATCCATAAACTCCACACGATCGAGAAGCATCTGTCGATACCCCATGTATTCCTTCAAGCCTTCCCATTCCGGACCCGTCTCCTCGCCGTGTCTCCAGGGCTCCTTGAACCCCCACGCACAGGCAACCTTGTCCAGAGCGGCTCTTTCATCCTCGCGCAGCCAGCGGTATCGAAGAGGTGTCCCAGGCGCCCACGTCACGCGCTTCATCTGGTCCTTGTTGCTCAGCTTTGCAATAACGCCCAAAGACCCAACCACGAACAAGTAGCCCGATATGCCGGCGATGCCGATTCCTGTTGCGGTGGTGATATCCATTGTGTTCTGCCAGTAGGCAGCGTAGGCGGCGGACAGGCCGAATATACCAAAGGGCAGCGTAGCGAGGCCCATGGCGGGAGCCGTGCCGTGGCGGAGGAGCTTCTGGCGCTTGAATGCCGGCACGCAGTATGCCGCCTCGATGATGCCGAGGGAGGCGTCCAAGTTTTTTGCCTCGATGGCGGTTTGAAGGGCTGTGCTCGCGACAGCTTCTTCGATGGCTCGCGAAGCGGCATTGGGGTTCTGCCTGAGGTGTGTGATTTGGCCGTCTTTGACGACGGGTTTGGGCTTGGTTGCGTAGAGTTCCAGGATGGAGGGTAGTGATTCGGGTCGGCCGAGCTGGGCTTGGGTCTGGACATATAGCTCTAGGGATTCGGGGGTCATTTCGACGTTGGGGTGCGTCATGATGTGGTAGGCCGATTGGGATATCTTGTTGACGGCGTCTTGTATATTGGCGTCGATGGGTATGCGGGAGCCTGTGCGTTCAGCGCCCAGGGTGGCTAGCTTGGACGCGGATGCTTTGGATTGAGCCTCGGCACGTTGCAGCTGCGGACGGAGGGCGGCGGCGGCGCGGAAGCACGATTCAAGAGCGGCCTGCGTCAGCTGCATGGTAGGGATGCCGTCGACGGAGGTGAACTTCTTGAGGCTTTCTTGGGCGATGAGTGCAAGTTCTGCGGGCTGCATGGGCCGAGAGGCGGTGGAACTGGACGAGGGCGATTGCTTCAATGAGGCTGGGACTGGTGCAAGCTCGTCTGGAAGGTTGGCTGTCGCGGTGGAAGCCCATCGTGATGGAATTGGCTTCCAGATGGTACGCGCTGGAGTTGAGGAGGTTGATAAGATGCGTCGTGAAACTGTGCGCCGAGCGACGGTGCATGATTCGCAGACGAAGCCGAAGCTTCTTGGAGCTGCTCGCCTCATGATGATTGGGCGGCACTTCCGAGACGTTTGGGATTTGGGGAAGTCACTGTCCGTCAAAATGCTCGAGGGAGCTGTCACTTTGCGAGAGGTAAAAAGAGGCACGGCAGACAAATGTTGGACGTTGGAGCTGGGGCCTGTTAGCGTTGGACGGGGCGGGGCCCACAGGCATGCTCGAGGCGGCCAATGGCTCCTGCTAAAGTATGCTGGGCTGAGAATGTGCCTCCCCCGTCTTGCTGGCTCTCTCCTGCTCTCTCCTATAGAAGCAGCATCCATCATAACTCGACATGTGCTCGCATTCAACTTTGCTCTCACAGGACCGCAGTATCAAATGACTCGTTCATAAACAACATGCCTGGACCTCGGATGTTGGAATTGCGCAGAAAAGCCCGATGGACCCTAGTCGGCCATCTGACATCGGATGAAGCGCCCCAAATTACTTTGCGCGACATCATAAGCTGCAGCCGAAAAAGCTACTTCAAATCGTACAGCCCACGGGTGTCGTCGGAGAACAAGGGGAAAAGGAAACTTTGGCGCATAGCCAACGAACCCATACCATGGTCTCAGCGGTGACTACTCATGGTGTCGCAGTTCCAAGCAACGCACAGAGCTTGAAGAGCATTTTGGACGGGGAGGAAGATCTTAAGTTGCCTACGGTCTTTAGCAAAGCAACTTTTTGCGCGAATGGGCAGAAGGAATTGATCTGTGGCGCTTGAGAGTCGACACAATTCCTGGACTGGCTGAACACTAGTAGACAAAAGCTACTGTGTCGAGATCATATCAAGAATCGTCAACTATCCCGCGCAACCTTGTCCGCAGCGTTCAGAGATCGGCAACTCCCACATTCTCTGCTCCTTTTAACGAAGACGAGAGCAGGATCATCGATGTTTGCAACATAGTCTGTTGAAATAACTTATTGAGAGCCTCGATGTATCAAAGGTCGTCTCGGTCGTCATTTACTTCGGCGAACACAGCCGCCGGTCAAGGCGACATGATCTGCCTTCCACGAACTGGCTATCACGCCCTCGATGATATACATTGCTACTGATGCGCTCGATGAATGTCAGGAATACGGCTGCCGCAAATTTTGCTGTTGGAACTTTTTTCGCCTTCAGAAGAAATGAGGCGTCAATATGATGGCGACAGAATCACTACCAATCGGAATTGACGCCCCAACTGCTTTTATCTCCTGCAATATGCGAGACTTCGTGGTCATGAGGGCATCGTGAGACTTTTGCCCGGTGACGGCAAAGCATTGCGACTTGAGCCTACAAGGTTTGCTATGGACAGACAGTGAATGGCCGAATTACTCCGGTTCGGAAAGGTTGTGCCGAACTGGAGTGGTCCACATCTCATCATGCAACTTACACACGTAGTCAAAGGGATAGTAAGCATGTGAACCTGACTGTCCCAGGTCAGATAGAAGCGTCATTTAGGCGTCATTGACCGTCGAGGAGGTGCACATGACACCTCCTATTAACCGTCGAGGAGGTGCCAAGTACTTTTTGAAATGAAGGAAGGGGATGAGAACAAATGGTAGCCAGAGTTCAGAGTCAGCAACAGGGCCAAAGTGCACATAGTTGACCGTCTGCGAGAAGAGATGGCCGTCGTTTCTAAGCAAGTTCCTTTCAATGACCGAGTGGCCCATGCCATTGCCGATCAATGTCACGTCAGTCGTGGAAGGATCGTCGTCCTGGAGAACTCAGCCAAATACTCGCCCGGGGGTGTCCACAACACTGGGATCAAAGAATGTGATGAACAAGCCTACGGCCTGTCAGCCATGTTCGACACGGTGGCCAAGATCAACCATGGGGCGCTCGACAGTTCCACGCTCTGTGCCGGACTGCCTGGTGGTCAATCCTTCCGGGACGCCCTCATCCGGTCCGTCCAAGAGCTGACCAGACTTGCTGCCGGCCGTCCCATACGTTATGTCGAACTCGGACCCGAGCCGTGGAAGTCGCGTGCCATCCTCTCGCAGATGCTTGATGAAGGCGCCTCTCTCCACCAATACATAGGCATCGACATCAATCCTGAATCCAAAGAGCCTATGCACAGAGCCCTCGCTCCCATCATTGGCGAAGACCGCTTCACGTACTGGATTCAAGACTTCTACGAGGCCTCAGCCAGCGGCTATCCCGCTGCTCGCGAATGCGCTGATGAAGGGATACCCGACAATGTCTTGACCATCATCACCAACCTCGGTTTTCAGGAAGGCAACGATCTGCCATCTCGCATAAGCCCCATGTTGGAAGCCCTCACCCGCCCAGGCGATCTGGTGCTTGCGGAGATGCAGGTCGCCGTGCTCGATGGCGGCGGCGACATTGAAAGCACGGTCAACGACACCATCTTAAAGTTCTACCAGCACCCCGAGAGTAAGTCGTAGTCGTTTTCAGGCCTTGTGATCATTGCCGTTGGAAGTCGATGAAAGTGCTGACAATAGACGACACTGTCGAATCTAGTGCGTCGCCAAGCCGCTTTGACGGCGCAGCATCTGGACAAGACGAGCGTCGAGAGATTGCTTACGGCCACGCTCGCAAATAAGGAAGCGAAAGATGACGCGATCGACTTGGCCAGTCGCGCCGAGGCCGATCCTTACATGATCAATATCGTGTCGTTGGACAGCGAGGTGGGCAGCGTCAAGGTGGCGACAACCCTGTTTGCTGTCACCACCGAGGACACGCAGAAGTACCTTCTTATGAACAGTTGCGTCAAGTACACGAACCAACAGTTCACGTCTGCAAGGGAGTCGTCGGGCATGTTCAAGGTGTTAGCCGTGAACGAGACGGGGGATAGGTCTATTGTCTTTCAGATTGCCGAGCGGCGTTGAGGCGTCGACTTGGATTTTTAATATTGTGGCTTGCCAAGCGCCCTGCTGAGGTCCCCTATCAGATGGCTGGCTATGGGCTGGGCACCTACGGTACCTTTCTAGGGTACCTACAGTTGCCAGAAGACCGCAGTATACATGCACATACATGAGCACTCTCCTTATGTCAGTAATCTGGGTACACAGTACTTTCATGTACTTCAATACCTCTTTACTTCAAGAGTGGAGACCACCCCATTGGGCTAAAGCAGACATGAACGAATTCGTTGCATTACACCGAAGATCGCCACATAAGAGCCGGACCAATCTATTGGCTCCCCGAAAGTGAAGTTTATACGTGCTGACCACTTCTTTCTTACTACTTCTTTGCATGCTCCTCATATGACAATTTTCGAGTCGACCGTAACGTACGCAGCATCTGTGATTGACAATTGGGCCCTCGCTGTCCTGATCTTCGGACCCAAGATATCTTCACATCACGACAAGCAATTGATTGAAGTTTGTGTACATCCTAGCTTTCAAATTCGCCCAATTTATGTGTTGTGATATATCTTTCGCCCCGTCAAGCTGCAATGGAGAGTCAAAGTAGAGCCGACCCAGGCGTCGAATTTGACGACTTGGACGATCAAGCTCGAGGCCATGGACGCCGAGAGTCCGTCTCTGCCTACCCGATGCCCGACCGGGGTCGAGATGCTTGGTTGTTCTTATGGATAGGCTGTTTTCTCACTTTCGCACTGACATGGGGTAAGAAAGTTTCTGGCTGCACATGTTATGCCGCAAGAGTTCAAGTATCTCAGATGCAAGCACTGACCTTTGATGAACGTGGCGTCATGTGAAAGGCTTCCCCTTTTCCTACGGAGTGTTTCAGCTGTACTATTCTACTCACTCTCCTTTTCAAGACCACTCGGGTATCTCGGCTGTCGGGACCACCGCGCTCGTAAGTCATTGTTGTCATTCCAGAGCCCTAGAAGAATTTCCATGATCTGACTGCAACTGTTCACATTGTAGGGGATTCTCTATCTTTCTTCCCCGTTATGCTTTCTCACAGCGAATCGATATCCAGCTCATCGACGTTCAGCACATGTTCTTGGCGTCGTGATAGTGTGCCTGGCCCTCCTTGCCTCGGCCTTTGCCACCAAGGTCTGGCATCTGCTGCTGTCCCAGGGGATATTATACGGGGTCGGAGCCAGTATCATTAATACGATCACTATACAATTTCTGAATGAGTGGTTCGTCGAGAGGAAGGCCCTGGCGTTTGGCATAGTCGAGGGAGGCGCCGGCATGGGCGGGATATTTATCCCGTGAGTGCCACTTCTACGATCTCGACCAACTGGCGCCGCGACTTGATGAAGTCGAGCTCACTGTTCCATGATCAACATAGGCTGCTGATGACGTGGGGACTTGACAAGTATGGGCATCGCACCAGTAAGGACTCGTCACTCTTCCTGCACATCCGCCATCGGCTTGAGCGTGACGCCAACGAACTCTCGGCTCGTCGAAGCCAATTCCCGGAAAACTGTGATGGATCACCTCGACATCCTTCCTTTTACTTATGCTTAAAGAGTCCAATGTGAGATGCTGACTCAATTGGTCCAGTGTTGATCGCATACTTTCTTTCAGTCGCTACACTATTTGTTCCAACCGTGTACTTTCTTCGCGGCCGAGTTGCGCCACAACGAGACTCTGCTACCAATATGCGCAACTTTCGGTTCATAACCAGTCCGGTCTTCATATTACTCCAGACCGGCAATGTCATCAACGCACTGGGGAACTTTCTGCCTGCCATTTATCTTCCATGTGAGTACCAACATGTCTCACCATATGAGATGACATCTGGTCTCTGTGTCACGATCGATGTCGGCGTAACCGATAGCCAATGACAAGCTTGGTATTTTCTGTAGCTTTCGCACTCGGCTTTGGCGCCTCTTCCCTAGCTTCGGCCGGTATGCTCTCCCTGTACAATGTGGCAACGGTGATGGGCGCCATCGTCACAGGGTGGCTGGTGGACCACTATCACGTCTCGATGAGCCTAATACTCTTGTCCTTGGGCGCTGCCACCGCCGTGTTCCTATCCTGGGGCTTCGCGGGCAATTTTGGCCACCTTTGCGCCTTCGCTTTCATCTACGGCTTCTTCGCGGGCGGATGGAGCTCCACGTGGGTCGGCGTTGGCCGTGAGATCCAGAAGCGTAATCCTCAGACTGAATTGACGGTTCTCTGGGGCTTTGCTGCCGCGGCACGGGGGTTTGGCAGCATCGCGAGCGGGCCATTGAGCGAGGGCTTGATCGGCGAAGGAACGGGGAGAACGACCGGCTGGCCGAGGAGCTACGGGACTGACTATGGGGTGCTGATCTTGTTCACTGGAAGCATGCTGGCGCTTGGAGGCCTGGGCAGCGTGTGGAGGTAGATGCTGAGGCGAGTATAATCTTGTTGCTGACCGTCTAGAACGGTGAGCGTTTGGAAGGCTCTCATCCCAGTCATCATGCTGGAGGGATGCGGCTACGAGGTGCTGGTGGAGCAAGTGGGAAGGATGCATCTGATCTGCAGTCGCAAAAGTTGGGTGCTCGCCTTGAGATGGGGGTCGTCACTGTCCATAGGATGCAAATACATAGATGGAAGAATCATGCGGATATTAGACTGTCATAGAAACAGGCTGCGAGGGCGGGGGGTTGAGAAGATAGCTTGAGATGGTTGAGAGTCACGTGGACCCGCTGCAATAACGGTTCATGGGCCAGTGGGGCCTGACCACGCGGCTTTCGTGCTTCGCCGCTTCCGTAGCCTCGCCTTGCAGCTGCAAATGACGAAACATCGCGCCAAGTCCCCAATAAGGCCCCGTTGGAAGCCTGTAACGCTCTCCTCCCGGGGTTGTGCACTGCGGATGCTTTCAATTCTTTTGAGACAACACTGAATCGCACATCCCTGGTGACTGCGTTCAAGTCCCTAGCTCCAACATCGCCAAACACCTGAACACCGTGGCCGACCTCATAGTCTCAGGTTCGCCTTTGGCATCTACACTTGCAGTCCTGGCCTGCTTCCAAGTTCGATCAAGCGAGAGGTTCTCATTCTAAACCATGCCAGCACCTCCTCCTCCGCCGCCGCCGCCTCCTCCTCCTGGGATGGGAGGCCCTCCACCTCCTCCGCCACCACCGCCAGGAGCAGCGCCTGGTGCTGGGCTTTCCGCGAGACCTCCCGCCTCTGGCAATAGGGTACAACCGCCATCAGTGCCCAAAACCCCATCAACTTGGCTGACGTTACTTCTAGAACGCCTTGCTCTCTGACATTCATAAGGGAAGATCTCTGAAGAAAGCCGTTACCAATGACAGATCAGCCCCGGTGGTCAGCAAGTCGACGTCTTCGAGCGGCCCTCCCATTGGAGGAGCGCCTCCAATACCGGGTGGCCTCGCACCGCCAGCTCCAGCGAATAGAGCGAGAAGTAATAGCGATCAAGGCTCGTCGCAGACGGCAGCGTCGGGGATGGACTCGGTTCCCCAGCTCGGTGGACTTTTTGCCGGCGGCATTCCCAAGCTGAAGAAGCGTGGAGGTGGCGTGGACACCGGCGCAGGTTCAGATGCTTCATATCTCTCGGATCCCGGAGAGTCAAGATTCTCAGCACCAAAACCTCCAAGCGCGCCGAGTCTCCCAGGAGCAGCTGCTCCTGCTATCCCGGGCCGCGGCCCCCCCATACCTCCTCCTGGCAGCGCGAGCAGTCTGCGCAAAACAACACCAATGGGGGCAGCAAAACCGCCGCCCCCTCCCATAGGCAAGAAACCACCCCCTCTACCGACTTCCCGGAAACCGTCATCAAAGGCAATCCCTTTAGCAAGCGCTGCGCCGCCGCCGCCGCCGCCGCCGTCATTGACCGGCGTGGTACCGAGTCTTGCTGTTTCGACACCTCCTCCTCCTCCTCCGCCTTCAGTTTCTGCAGCACCCAGCTTAGCAGCGCCGCCGCCACCTCCAGCGTCAGCACCTCGTCTACCTTCAAATTACTCACCTCGAGCCAATCCGCCTCCTCCTCCTGCTGCTGCACCTGCTCTCTCTCCGAGTTTCGCACCCCCTCCGCCGCCACCGACTGCAGCTCCTGCGACACCAGCTTCGCAGTCGCCCCCGCCCCCGCCGCAGTCCAGAAGTCGAGGATTCTCTCTGCGTCATTCCATGCTGGACCCGAGCTCTTTCATTCTGTCCGCCAATGGGGGCAAATCGCCCAGCCCTCCTCGCAATTCGTCCCACTCGCCCACTGCCAGCCTTGGCGGGAAAATTGTGGTCAATGATTCGCGGTGGCAGTTCAAAGATGAGAGCTTGTTCCCCAAACCCAGGGACTTTAGCGGCGTGCCGAAAAAATATAGAGCTGGACGTGGCAGCAGTGTGCCGCTTGATCTGAACGCATTATGAGATCTCGCGAGTGGAAAAACTCGCTAGATGACATGCGCAGCTGGCCTGGCGCATCAAGGACGGGCTCTCATTCCGACTCGTCATCCCACTTCATGCAAACATGGTAGCATATGGTTAGCACACAATTTTAGCGTCTTCAAAAATGAAACTACTGTATATATGCTCGATGTCGCTGGGAGGCCTCGAGCCCCGCGCTGGATGTCACGCGTGATATGATACATGATGCTGCCAGTATACACAACCCATCCGAACTTTGAACCATATCACATGGACTTTAGGTAATTGGCTTCCTTAATCTTTGCCTTTCGCTCCTTACGCATAGCTTTTCTCAGTTCTTCACGTGCTTCCGCAGCCTTGATGTTATCCAAGACACTCCCTCCCTCTTTGCCGGGCAAATTTATCGATTGTCGCTGTATGGGAACCTTGGGAGCCAGAGCGTCCAAATTTCCCTCGGCAAGAAGCTTGGCCTCCGCAGCCTTTTGGCGCTTGGCAGCCATTTTCCGTTGCTTCTTTGATTTTGCTACACGAGCGCATTAGCTATGCCTTACGGGGAGGTGAGCAGCCAAGCGCGACGCACAGAACTCGTCGCCGGCGTTTTCGTCAGCCGCGTCGGCCTTCTTCATCACGTCTAGACATGACCAGAGCCAGTCGGGGTAGTCATCATCTTTGGCGGCGATGGGGTCCTGGCCGCCTTTCATGTAGTTGAGGCCAGTGAGGACGGTGCCTTCGGGGCAGATCGATCGTGGGAGTGAGAGCTCTTGCGGAGCGGTCGCGTCGTCGAGGGGGGTGGAGAGCTTCGGTGAGGAGGAGCGAGGATTTGTGGTCGTTGTGAAGAGACGGGTGAGGAGGGGTTGTCTGGTCGTGCAGGGACGGATGCATCGTGGGCAGAACATTTTTGCGTGCGAGGCGCGCCGTGAAGCTGATGGGTGGTTGAAGTTGAGGAATTTGAGATGGGGCTGGCTTTGAGCGGGACTGGGCTGGGAACGCGACACTTTTAGCTACACGGCTCATTACCATGTGCTCGATTGCTTTCTCTGCCAAAATTATGTCTCGGGATTTAGTTTCAATTGGGTCGAAATGTTACAATTTTCCTTCTTTCGTATTTTATGGAGTATCGAGGCGTCTGCTCTTTGCAGAGCTGATCTTAAGACTGAACATGTATGTATGTAGGTGACCCTCATCTATTTTCATACATTTGTAGATGGACCTGAGCATGATAGATGACCCGGGAACTTCAATCAACAAGCTTCATGAGACTGAACCAATATACCAGACTGTGCAGCCCATAGGGACTATGAAGAAAACCGGTCCTCGTTCAGCCTGCGAATCTTGTCGGCCGTGTGCACCTTAGCGGCGATATCCAGCTCCTGATCCTTCTGCTCCACGTAATTTTGCTGAATGAATTTGGTTCCTTTGATCTTGTTGGAAGCCAGCAATTGCAAGTATTTTTCTGCGAGCAACAGCCAGATTAGAAGCTTTACCTTTGCGCATTTCTGTCTCGAATTCGTTCTTACCTCGCAATTGACCACAGTTCTCCAGGTGATTGACTCCCTCGCGCATATAGCACTTGCCCAGCTCCTCACCAACGATTCGCGTCATCATGGCTCCAACCCATTGTTCTCTAATGATGGCGTCTTCGGCGGCTTTGAAAGCTTTGGTGTCGTCGTAATCCACGCCGCTGAAGGTGGGAGCGACCTTTGGCTTTTGACTCCGGAAGAGCTCGGACTCGGGCGTCGGCATTTTGGGCGACTTTTCATGTGCCTCGCACCCAGATCCGTCTCGGTCAAGGGCTATCGTCAAGCGGAGGTATTGCTGTGATGCGATAGCTGGGAAGAGGTCATCACGGGATCGTACTGCACCCGAGAACCACTCCAGGGCTTGATGCCTTGGTACTGAGGCCTAAATTTGTCTCGCGCCAATTCACCGCCTTCGACGTAGCCCCACAATTTGACGGGCCAAAAAAAAAAAAAACCTACACCGCAGACCCAGCCCTCCATTTTATCTGAAGACGGGAAGAAAAAGTTTCAGCCTGCCTGTCCACAACTGTTTGTTTTCTCTCTTTCCCCCATCGCGTCTCCTTGAAAAATCTTTTCAAGTCGCGAAAACTCTTACCTATCTCATCGTTTCTATCCCACTGTTATTCACATTTCACTCAGCAGATCAGCTTACCACAATGGGCAAGTCAAAGGCCGAGAAGAGCAAGAAGGCCGCTGTCGCCACTCCTGCTGTCAAAGATGCTGGCGTGACCAAACCCTCCAAGTCTGCCAAGGCCCAGTCCAAGGAGATTGCCAAATCTGCTGCAAAGAAGGTAGTGAAGGAGAAGGAAATGGCTAGCAAGAAGGAAAAGACCGCTCCCGTCAAACAGGTGAAGAAAGATTCTACCAAAAAAGAGAAGGCCGCCCCTGCTGCCAGCAAGGAAAAAGACGTCTTCAGCAAGAAGAAGAAAGTCGTCGAGCCTGAGTCTTCGGACGAATCTGCATCTGAGAGCGACTCTGAGGCCCCTGCTGAATCCAAGTCGGAGTCCGAGTCTGAGTCTGAAGACGAGCAGGAGATCACCAAAAAACCTGCTGTCAATGGCAATGCCAAGGCCAAGAAAGTTCAGCCTGAGTCCGATTCCGATTCCGACTCTAGCGAGTCCGAAGAGGAAGTTCAGAAGCCAACGACCAATGGCAAAGCTGCTGCTACCTCCGAGTCCGAATCTGAATCTGACTCTGAATCCGAGTCGAGCGAGTCCGAGAATGAGAGCGGTGCTAAGATAGATGCCTCCAAAACCACTAAGTCTAAAGCTGAGGACTCTGATTCTGATTCTTCTGAATCTGAAGAAGAAAGCGACGTCAAGAAGACGGCCAAGGTTCGTGGAAAGCTTGTCATGTTCTCTCTCTATTCATTACTAATTCAAAGAAAAAGGATGATTCCGATTCCGATGACACAGAAGAAGAGTCTGATGACAGTGACGATGAGAAAGAGTCCAAGGTGGCCAAAAAGACCGACGATGCTTCGGCTGCCAGAAAGCGAAAAGCTGATGAGGACATTGATATGACTCCCAAGAAGGCTAAAACTGACGAGAATGCCGTCGTGACGCTGTTTGTTGGCAATTTGAGCTGGAACATTGATGACAACGCCTTATATGAGGCATTCCAAGACCAAAATGGTCTTAAAAGTGCTCGCGTCGTCACTGACAAGATGGCCGGTCGCAGCCGTGGATTCGGATACGTTGATTTCGAAACGCCCGAGGATGCTGCCAAAGCACATGAAGCCAAGAAAGGTCTTGAGCTTGACGGTAGAGCTCTCAACTTGGATTTCTCCAACGCTCGTCCCGCCCAGTCCTCGCCCCGTGACCGCGCAGCCGACCGTGCACAAAAGCATGGGGACTCTGTCAGTCCTGAGAGCGATACCCTCTTTGTCGGCAACTTGCCGTTCGATATTGATCAAGATACTGTTCAAGAGTTCTTTGGCGAAACTGCCGAGGTGACCAGTGTTCGCTTGCCCACAGATCCGTGAGTTGAATGCCCCCCCACTGACAGTTGCAGCCGCCCGTTACTGACTAAAGCGTCAACAGCGAATCTGGCAACTTGAAGGGCTTTGGCTACGTCAGCTTCAAGTCTATTGAAGATGCCAAGACCGTATTCGAGCAGAAGAATGGCGCCTTCCTTGGACAGGGCAGGAATTCTCGCGCTGTGCGACTCGACTTTGCCAGCCAGCGTCCTCCTCGTGAAGGTGGCGGATTCGGCGGTGGTCGCGGAGGACGTGGAGGCCGCGGTGGTGGTGGCGGCCGTGGTCGCGGTGGCCGCGGCGGTCGTGGCGGTCGTGGCGGTTTCGGAACCGGTGCCAACCGCACTCCCTCCAGTTTCTCTGGCACCAAGATGACATTTGACTAGATGTGATATTTGAGGGGATTTCAGAGGGCTCTTCATCAGTGGGCTTTGTGGGCTGTCGTGTTCAAAATAAGTTGGCGGCTTCGTCTTTTGACGTGCTTGTGGGCTTTGAGAAGTCGCGTTCGATTGACGTTCGTGGCGATAGACCTGATGGCTATTTGACACTTTGATTCGAGGGCTCGTGGCAACAACACTATGTGCGGCTGATAACCAATCACAGGGGGCTCGATGGCTTTTCATTTGGCTTTTTGAAGTGGGCTCAACGAGAGACTGCGTCGTCATTAGACGACGTGCGTACCAATGAGGACTCTGAGGAATTGGGAGGCTGGTTCTGACATGATGTGAGGGCTGTCTGACTGTTGCTGTTGAAGGGCAGGCAGCGGACGCTTCATTTCATGGCCTGCACGAAGACTTCTGAGGGATCCGGGGGCTCTTGCGACTGCAATCTTCTGGACATTGCGACATGAACCTCTCGTAGGTGTCCTTTCGCAGCATTTCGCGTGGAAACACTGATTATACTATGCAATGCCTTGCCTGTTTTTTCTTCCCTTTCGTTGACTACATGTAATGTTGGGGTGAGTGTCCGTTGGTGAAGAGTGTTTCCGTCTCAAGCTTTCTTGCAAGTAGGCAGAGGCAGACAGTACGATACTGCTTTTATGACTAATTCACATATATTCGCTCTGACTGTTCACGCATACGCACAATTGCTCACAAGCCGCTCAATTGGACGATTGTATATGTATTCAAAGTCTTCAATTACGCCACCTACCATCATCAATCCTGAACCCCAAATGGCGTATATGATACCAGAATCGCAGGAGGATATCTAAACAAATTAAATATAGCCATCTCGTCGGGCTCTCTCAGGCACATGATCAGGAGACAATCATTGCAGACCACTCAACAAGAATCCGCGGTTGCCTCCCCCAAATCATGTTATAGCACCGTCCGTCTCTCTCCGCGTCTCGCCTTCCTGCGCAAGAGACGTCACGACAAGAGATGAAGAGACTACAAAACATGTCGACGAAGCAACGCGTAGTCATGTTGTTGGACGCTCTCAGCAATGTCTGCCAGCACGGTCTAGGATGCCCCCCCCGCCCTCAGGTCAAAAGAATAACCGCAACGGACATGCGTGCCCGCAAGACTGATTGGAAGCAAAAAGCAAACAAGACATGGCCCGTACACAAAAGAAAAGAAAGAAAGTATCATGATCCGTTGTCGCATCGTTGGCCTAGGCCTGGGCGACTATACTCCTGGAGACGGCGCCGGCACCCCACCTGAGTCTGTGCAAGCCGGCTGAACTGCGCATAACTTCTCTGCCCGTGTGGGACGTGTCGTTTGCGGCGCTCATGCTGGCGGAGAAGGCGTCTTGGGCTTCCTGGCGGCCGACTTCGCGGCCGATGACGTAGCCGGCTCCGAAGCCGACTACGGAGACGAGCACGACGACGCCGGCGCTGACGACCCAGGTGAGGAGGGTGGGTGACACCACGGCGTCTTCTGCCGCGAGGGCCCTTTTCTTCTTGATGGCCCGGGGGTTGCGGGCGGCAGATACGGGTCTCCCCGATTTATCGGTGGCGTCGGTTCGGGTGGGTGATGGAGCGGGCGAGTTGTGTTTGTGCGCAGCGGTCGAGGACCTGGGTTGAGGGGGCCCGTCTTCTACCCGCATGAGTTCGGACTCGGGCATGAAGCGGAGGTCCACGGGTTGGGAGCTTGGGCCGACGCCGTTGCGGCTGGCACGCCAGGCCTCGGCCTCTTCCTTGGACTTGGGGAGACCTCTGGCTGCAGCTGCGCATGACAGGAGAGTCGTCAGTGAGGCGCGCAGGGCGGCGTCGTTGTCCTCGTGCACGGAGGGCGCCATGAAGGAGGGGCCTCCGCGGTGGACCCTGGTTGTTTGCGATCTTCGAGTGAAGGATGGTCTCGTGAAGCCGCTGTGAGGATGAGGGGGCATGCCCGAGGCGGATGAATGGCTCCGCTGAGGTCTGCTGTTGGGTGGGTGAGAGAAGACGTTTGGCTGCGGTTGAAAGACGGCCCTGTCTGGTGCGCGTCCGAGTGCCGTCGCATCGTCGCCGTCTGAATCCGAGTCGACATCCGAAGAGTCGCCGGCAGGCTGCGGCGAGGCATGTGAGTTGTCGGTCGAGCTCGCCAGGAGCCTGTCGTCATCGCTCTCGCTCTCGTCGTACTCCTCCTGGCTGCTGGTGGTGGTGGTGGTACGTATGGTGGTGGATGACTGCTGCGGCAGGGATCGGACGGTTGTCTGCAGGCGACGGCGGGGGCGGAACTGCGAGTCTCCGACTCTGAGGCCGGTGGTGACTATCTCATCGGCTACGCTGGACAGGGAGGACGAAGACGGCTGCGAGGCGACCTCGACCCAGGATTCTGTCTTCTGTCAGCGGGCTGCATCACCATTGTTCGGCGAGCGTGAAAGAGGAGCAGGTCAAGCCAAAGTACCTTCGAAGCGGCGGGGGTACGATAAGGCAGAACCGGATCTGGACGGGTTACGCTGCGACTGGCCGCCCGGCGGGCTCGCGCCGTGTTCCATGCTGGACTTGGTGGCGGTAAGACAGGGTCGCTGATGTTATTTGGAGAGGCAACGTCGTCGATTTGGCAGACAAAGTGTTGATCAGGTCAAGTCGTGGCCACGTCAAAGGAGCGAGCGATAACAGGAGCAGCCGCCACCTCAGCGGTCGACAGGTCGCGGGCCCCGCCTTATCCCACCCAATGACTAGTGACAGACAGACGATGGCAAAGGTGCGTTTCGCGCGTGGCGGAGGCCGAGGATGATGTCGAGACGAAGAAAGATATCAGAGAGGGAGCAGAGGTTGGGGGACGGTGAAGAGGAGGCGGTGGACGACGGGCGATGGACGACAGACGACCCGACGATGGCGAGGTCGGGCTGGTGGTGGCATGGTGGCATGGTGGCATGGGCGTGATGCGGCCGCATGCAAGGACTCGGTAGTGGGCAGCCGAGGGGGGGGTTGCTGGCCGCTGGTTGGCTGGCTGGCGTGGGCCTTCTCATGACCTGGCGCCTGCGCCGGTCCCCTGTCGCCTGACGATGGCTGAGCTGAGGCACAAGGGAGGGGGGGTCACTTATCGGCACATGGAATGCAGGGCGTACAGTACGGAGTCGTCACGCGGGCGGGGCATACGCACTGTAGGCCCCCACGGCTCTTGACCGTGATTCGCCTGCTCCAAAACAAGCAGTCAGGTGGTCTCATTCGACTGAGACACACGGGACAACCGTTTTTTTTTTGGTGTATCTTTATTTCCTTTAAGATTTGTTCTTACTTCGATGTCTGCTGCACTTTCTTCACAGCCCATCAATGTCGTGTTTTTTTCTGTTTCCATCTCGTCTCCTGGCCGCTGTCTGCGAGCCTGCGCGTCCCGCCTGCTCATGACTCCGAGGCCCAGACTCGCTGAGTGGAAAAGGTAAAAAGCAATTTGGAGACACGATAGCTGCTGATGAAACGCCACATTTCGCACCCCGCGCCCTCAGCTTTGCCTATTTTCCACAGAGATTCGCTGGAGCTTATCGTTGACGTCGACTTCTTCGTCACACGCGGGTGCCTCAGGCGGCAAGAACCGCGACCAGAAACCACCTTATAACGCGCGACAAGTCATCAAAACTGGATGTCGACAGCTCTTCTACATTTGCTGCAGACACCTCTTGTGTAACATGTCAGGAAAGAATACCACATCGCGCCTTGGGCCAAGTCATTTCTCGCACCACATGCATGTCTGTTTTCCACATTACATGACACACTTCTTTCCCCTTCCCCTCAGACTCCCATAGCTTGAGTATTGGCTCGTTCAAATCTTTGGTATCGCTCCTCACGCCATCGGGGTCCCCATTTTCTCACACACAGGACTGAAGGACTCGCAAGCAGGACGAGCAGGCCCATGAACAGGTAGGTGAATCCGTAGCCCCAGCTATCAATCATGTATTGCACCACGGCCGTCCCAATGGCACTAATTCCGGCCCTCGTCAAGTTGAAAGCTGATGACACCCTGCCAGCATTCATAGGGTAGAGGTCGACGAGAATGGTCGTGAGGATAGAGTTGGGCCCGCTGAGTCCTACACCCGCCAGGAATAGGATGATGAGCGGGACAGCTAGATGCACGCCTGAATCAATGACCCAGCCCCAGATGGCGGTGGTGATGATGGCCAGAATGGTCCACGGCCACATGATGTCCAGCCGGGCTCTCTCGATGGGGAAATTGCGCAGCTCCTCGCCGCGCTTGCGGTCTGGTGACAAGCCTATGCTCTTCGCGACATGCGCATAATGCCAGTTGAGCAGCTTGCCTGCCGCCGCGGAGCCGATAACAGAGCCCATCGCGAAAGGTATGTAGCAGAGCCCAACCTGCACGTCATTGAAGTTGTACCGGCGTCGTATCACGTCCTGCAGCGGTACAAGCATGGCATAATTGGCCATGACGAACAGAGACATGAAGATCATGAGGGGGCCGACGTCCTTTTCAAAAATGACTCTCACCGCAGCCACCATGTTGGGCACCGGGATGCGGAAGGGGCGTTTCTGCGGCGCACATGTGTCGACGTGGCGCTTGCGTCGACGTGAAATGAGCGATGCATTCAGCCGAGGCGGCGGTATGGAGCCATCTCCGACAATCTTGCGGGCAGTCTGCGGAAGTCAGTCGTCGGAGCACCTGGCTGGCCACATGAGTTATCAAGAGCACACACATACCTCTGGCACCAGAGGGACGTAGATGACGACAAAGACTCCCGCAGCAATGACAAGGAACCAAAACGTCGACCGCCATCCCAGGTATTGCGTCAGAATGCCGCCCAGGACGGGCGCCAAGGCCGGCGCAAACATGACGCTCGACTGAATCGCCGTAACGTAGCCGCCTCGCTCGGCCGCCGTGGTCAAGTCGGCTATCACGGCGCTTCCGATGGCCACGGTAGCGCTGCTGCCAGTGCTCTGCAGCGCGCGCAATACCATCAGCGCCGCGTAGTTGTTCTGCAGGGCCAGCCCGATATTGGCTCCGATGTAGATGGTGAATGTCAGTATGTACACGGGGCGTCGGCCCATCTGATCGCTGAGATCCCCAAAGAAAAGGGGCGCAATGGCCTGCATGATCTGATAGACCGTCACGGTGAGATTGATGTCGCTAAGAGAACGGTGATAGTCATTGGCAATGGGCGTCAGGGCGGGCAGGTAGATAAAGGACGAAAAGGGCGAAAAGATGGTACTGAAGACGGTCATGCAGATGACGAAGATCTTGGTCCGGTGCGAGAAGACCGAGTGCACAGGTCGCTCGTCATTTTGCGGTGTATCGGTGGGTGGTGAGGCAGTCGTGTTGGTGGCTTCTTCATTCATGACGCCAATTGTCTCTCCAGCCTCTGTTTTATGATGTTTTGCCATGGCGGACGTTGATGTTTTGAGAGCGACCAAGAAGCAGACGAGGAATGGCACGAGATAAGTATTAAGCAAGATGTCCCCGTGCGCGAGAGGACGAGACTTTCTTCAAGAGCCGAAGCTCTCATTGTACCCAGCAGCTTTCTCCGGTTCCTTGGCCGATCTGGTTTTCGATAACATGTCACCGGACAGCAATATGTCCCACAAGTCTATCGTCATCGGTGCCGTATCGGCCGGAGGAGAGTACCAGCTGCGCATGTCTCCTGGCGTTATGAGATCGGATCTCTGAGCAAGGCTAGATGCAAGGAGCGGAAATATGAGCTAACCATGCAGAATATGTATACACTTGCCTCACACATGCGGTTCAAGGTGTCGAAGACGTCTTTCTCATGCATGAAGCTCATCAAGGATCGGCCCGGATTCCGTTTTTACAAGCCACGCCAATGTCCAAACCCCGTGAGCTGCTCCGGTTAGCGGCAAAGGCGGGCTGTAAGTTGGCCGACGGCGGCGCCGATCGTTCCGAGCCAATCAACGCCTTTTCCCACCTTGTCCGTTTAAGTCCGTGATGCATCTTATGTCCGGCTTTTTACCGTTGGTTTGGTTTCCTGGTCGTGGGGAGTTGACATTGGCTGTGTATATGATGGTCGAGAAAGGGAATGATGGACAAAGAAACCCTCGAGACTTTAAAAGGGCGCTTGTTGCCGCGTAGATGAGGCTATCTCGTTCTCCTACCAGTCGCCCTGTGAATACTGTCATCATCTTCATTTTGCACTTCACGAAACCCATAGAAGAGAGCAAGAAATATAAAAAAAAAACTAAATCCCCAATATGTCTGCCAATACTGCCGCTGCCTACGCACCTGCCCAAACGGCTCTGCTCCTCCTCGACTATCACGCTCCCTTGCTGGAGCGTTTCCCTGACGCCAAGAAGAAAGAGATTCTCGGGGCGGCCAAGTCTCTGCTTGACGCTGCTCGCACCAGCGCCGCTACCATAGTCCATTGTCTCATAGACATCAACCACGAGCCCTTGCCGACGAGCAAGCTACTCGACCGCTGGAACAAGGAATTCAAGCCCACCATCGCCGGCAACCCCGAGAAATTCAACGAGCACCCGGATCTCAAGGCACCCTTACCCTCCACAGACAAGGAGTTCACGTCTAGAAATATCCCCGGATGCGTGTCAGCGCTGGGGGAGCCTTGTGTCATCGACAAGAACGGTGCTGTCGAGACAGGGAGTCTTGTCGAGGAACTGCGCCGGAGGGGCATCAAGAGCCTGGTGATCTGCGGCATCATCACAAGGGGGGCTGTCTTGCAGACGGCGCTGAATGCTGCCAATTCGGGCTTTGTCGCAACTGTTGTGAGGGATGGCTGTGCCGATTACGAAGAGGAAGTGCACAGTGCCGTATTGGATTGGGGGATGGGCATGACGGTGCATGTCGCTGATTCGGTTGAGGGCTCGAGATTGCTCAAAGGGGGGGAGTGATGAGGGACTTGGGGACAGCAGCATTGTGATGTTCATGACGATCGATGGCACGTATTTCTCTTGCGTATCAAATTAAGTTTTCATTGAGACATGATATTGAGTATGTGAGCGAGTGAGTGAGGCGTTTTGTCTGACTGCGTGCGGTTCATCAAGACGATTTGCACTCTTCATCGATTGGCATCTGTCATCTGTCAACAACGCGGACTTGCGCAACACTCTCGGATGTTTGACTACAGAGCGTCTGCGTACACCATTTCTAGATATTCTCTAGCTGGGTACTCAGATGAGGGGAGGGCCGATACGAGACATATTTTGGCGTCGACTTGGCTTATTCAAAAGACAACTGATCGCTTGGTAGGTCTGCAGAAAGTAACCGAAGAGAACGAAAAGGTGGGGAGAACGGGCATGTGAATAGACAGGATAGCAGTGACGTTGAAAAATCAGCGAGCTTTTAGGTCCCATGGGCCAAACGTCAGTCAAATCTGAAAGCTTGAATTTCTTGGACCTCACTCTCGCACAGCCGCGAAGCAAGACAACTTCTTCAGTCCGCTTGGTCATTCTTAATAGCCCCTTTCGTATAGGGTCTAGTGGTACGTAAAAGCCACTTGGGGGCCATTCGTCAATTACCTGGCGGGGTGCCCTAATAGCTAAAGTAGGGGCCCCCACTAATCTTCCAGTGCCTCTTCGGTGATCTTAGCAGAAATGCGAATCCGAATACGAGCCTTTCGATTCCCCCTTATCGTGATTGGCTGGTCCCTGGATTTTTACTCATATGCACGCGATTTGTTCGCGGTGCTCTTTTTTGGCGTTCGTCGCGGTACCTCCGTGCGGCATGCCGATTCGGATTTCTGTTCAATTGACAGACAGGAATCATCGGATTGTTTTCATCCGCCTCCTTCTTGCCTTTGATTTTCTTTTAACTCGTTCCTCGTGTCTTGTCTTCTTCTCTGGCCTCTTTCCGGACCTCCCTTTTCCTCTCTTCCTCAGTCGACCAGCAGGCCAAAGAATCGGACGGAGCGACAAGACCCGAAGAAGATAAAAAGCGCGCGCAGTCGTCGGATCCGTCATGGGCGTTCTTGAACAGCTTGCGAGGCATCCCCTCGCACAGCAATATCATTCTCTGGGATTAGCCTCCCAGATTGCCGTTGTGTTGGCCGGTCTCATCTTCGCGTCGGTCCTTCTCAATGTCGCCAATCAGCTTTTTTTCCAAAACCCCAACGAGCCCCCGGTGGTCTTTCATTGGTTCCCTATTGTTGGCAGCACCATCACATACGGGATGGACCCGTACAAGTTTTTCCATGAGAATCGTGCCAAGGTGCGTTATGTGCTGGAGTTCTCCCCGAGCTGGAGTTGCCCTAATTGCTAGCTAACGCAGTGCGCTTGCAGTTTGGCGATGTATTCACCTTCATTCTCCTGGGCAAAAAGACCACCGTAGCGGTTGGGCCAACCGGCAACGATTTCATTTTGAATGGAAAACTCAAGGACGTCAACGCTGAAGAGATCTACACTGTTTTGACCACACCCGTCTTTGGCCGTGATGTTGTGTACGATTGTCCCAACGCGAAACTGATGGAGCAGAAAAAGGTAGGAAACAAGACATGGTCGAATCTCCCAGGGCTACAGAGAATGTGTCTGCTGACTTTGCTGTTTTGCGATGCATACAGTTCATGAAAATTGCCCTCACGACAGAAGCATTTCGATCTTACGTACCCATTATATCTGGCGAGGTCCAGTCCTACTTCAAGAAAGATCCCGACTTCAAATCCAAATCTGGCGTTGTCGATATTCCTAAGAAAATGGCCGAGATCACCATCTTCACCGCTTCACACGCTCTGCAAGGCAGTGCCATCCGCAACAAGTTCGACCAGTCTCTGGCTGCGCTTTACCATGACCTGGACATGGGGTTCACTCCCATCAATTTCATGCTGCACTGGGCGCCGCTCCCATGGAACCGCAAGCGTGACTACGCTCAGCGCACTGTTGCCAAAATTTACATGGATACAATCGAGGAGCGACGTGCCAAGCAGGACGAGGACAAGGAACTGGACATGATGAAGCATCTGATGAACTCGACCTACAAGAACGGAACCCCGGTACCAGACCACGAGATTGCCCACATGATGATCGCTCTGCTCATGGCTGGACAACATTCTTCGTCGTCCACCAGCTCCTGGATCCTCCTTCGTCTCGCGCAGAACCCCAGTATCGTCGAGGAACTACACAAGGAACAAGTCGAGGCCCTTGGATCCGACCTCCCGCCCCTGGCCTACGAAGATCTCGCCAAGCTGCCCCTCAATCAGGCAATTGTGAAGGAGACGCTTCGCTTGCACGCCCCCATACACTCCATCATGCGTGCAGTCAAGCAACCCATGCCAGTTCCTGGAACCAAGTACGTCGTTCCCACGACACACACGCTTCTCGCGGCCCCCGGTGTTAGCGCCAGCGACCCGGCCTATTTTCCTGAGCCGGACAAATGGGATCCTCATCGCTGGGACGCCGATTCTCCCATCGCGCCCTCAATCGTCCGCGATACTGCCGACGAGGAAGAAAAGGTCGACTACGGCTACGGCTTGGTCAGCAAGGGCGCGGCATCACCTTATCTACCTTTTGGGGCAGGCCGCCACCGATGTATAGGCGAGCAATTCGCGAACGTGCAGCTGCAAACCATCACCGCCGAGGTAGTCCGTCTCTTCAAGCTACGGAACGTTGATGGCGGCAATGGCATTGTCGGAACCGATTACGCCTCCTTGTTTTCGCGTCCCTTGGAGCCGGCCGTCATTCGATGGGAACGGCGTGATTAGCATTTGGGTCTTGATTTGGGGGCTTTCTGGTTGGGTCATTTGCACACCATGCATGGCCTGTGTAGTTGGGGGCGCAAATGCATCGGGCAGGACGGGCAGCATTAGACATTGCACAGCTTTTCATATACATGCTTCGGAGCCGGTCTGGGAGTTCTCTTGGTTTGCTGGAAAGAAAAATTACAATGGCTGTACATGCGGTGACACAACGTCGATTCGTCAACGCAATAGAAGTGTCGAATAGAAGCCAGGATTAACAGTCAATTTGGTTGTAGCATGCACCTCTGATATTGTAGCTCTGAACACCATCCAATACGTGTGTCGCTTGTGGCTCAGGAGTCGAAGTGTGATCTGATCCTTCGCCGCGTCCACATCATCAGTCTATGACATCATCAAAGACTCACGACGTTCACCGCGCCGAAGATGCACCGTGTGAGGGAGACGCGAATTGTCCAGGAGCCAATATATGGCGTTTCGATCCGGCTGCAGCTTCCCAGCGCTCGATTTGAACAGCAAAACCGCTGTGACCCGGGACAACATCGGCGGCTAGCGGAGCAAAGAACAAAGAGACGCAGCGCCTTGCACGTTGATGAACGAAAGAGAGAGGTACAAACGTACCTTCCGATTGCCGATTGCCGAGCAGCATCATCTCAGCTGCAGCAATATTCCAACCACACGGCTTGTGCAGCTTCCGGGAAGAGCGGCATCAAGTCGCATGATGCACCTTACCAGCTCGCGTCCAGAAACTGGCACGTGCGCGCGGCCTTGTCATTCTGGTCTGGGATGCGCCTCACCTTTGTTCATTTGTCTGACTCTGCCTTGCTTATAAGTACCGTCCGCACCGCCGCTTGACTGCATCAATTCACAGCAATTCATTTCTTGCTCATCTTCTATGAATTGGGGGCGGTCCTGTCCTGTTACCTCGCAGACGTATTGCAAACATCTCGCGGCTTCATTCATTCCCTACTACCATCCTGCATCATGACCTCGGGTCCCGCAGGCGAAGGGCCATCATCCCCCCAGCTTGGCCCCTTGGTTCGCTTATGGGGGCTCAATTATAATGAGGTCCCAATCTGTCCGCATGAGGAGGTTGTGTTCCCCCTGATCGAGAACATCATCAAGGAAGCCGTTCCTTTCGTCAAAAGTTTTCCTGATGGGTCAGACGCAAGCGGTTCGCTTTGGGAGCCCAACGGCGAAAGGGAATTCCCCAACTCGGCAGCTAAAGTTGAATTGTACAAGCGCGTTATACCAGCCGACCAGCTCAAGACCATCGCCGACACCTACAAGCCCATGAACGTCAAGGCCAGCAGCAAGATACAGGCGGAAACGTGGAACTTGCGCCGCAGCGTTCATGCGGACGCTGCGCTTCCAAAGACGGCGGCCTGGAAGGAATGGGTCACACACTTCAAAGACCAACATGCCGAGTCAGAGATGGCCTTCACGGACACCATTACGAGCACAGTTCCCATGCAAAGGTGGGTTGCCCTGAATCCGATCTCGGTCGAGCTGGCCGAAACCACGTGGACCAATGTGACCATGAAGTGGGATGAATCCGTTCATAAGCTCCCTTGGCCCCTGAAACGCCGCGCGTTTCCGGTCTTGCAGGTCACCGCTGTTAACACAAATCACCCTGATCACGCCGACTTCATTGTTGTGCAGATTGCCGTGCAAGATCTGGATGCCATCCGGCGGAACGACGCAGTGCTGGGTGCCTACACCAGCGTGGAACGAATCCGCAAAACAGCCGATGGCATCGAATGGACCATGGGCACGGTGTCGGATGCCAAAGGTACGCTGCCTCGTGGCATTCAACAAAGAGCCGTGCCCGACCAAATTGCCAAAGACGTCGATATGTTTTTATCCTGGATTTCGACGAGAAGGACTCAGGAACAACCCACTTAGGCAGCGCGGTCGATGAAAGGCCTGAAACAAGGAGAAAGCAGTCGTTCGAGGCCCGTCCCCTCGAATGAACAAGTATCGGGGGACACGTCGGGACTAATGTCGAGAAAGGTAGATCAAATAGAGCAGAAATTGAAAGAAGACAGTATTGGCCCTAAAGGCACCAGCGAACCCAAGGTCAGCAGCGATAAGGGCAAACAGCCCAAGGTTCCAACGGATTCGGAATTGGGTGGCAAGGAAAATCAGGGCCCCTTAGATCACCGCGGGCCCAGCCACAAGGGAAAAGAACCAGAAGTTCGCCGCGCAGCTAGCCCAGGGCCCAGCCGCCAGGGAGGACAAGGAATGGCCGCCGCCCAATCTTCGACGGCCGCGAGGGACTTCGAGATATGGGGAGAGTCGAGCGGGACACGGCAAGCTGGTGAAGGCGATATACCGAATGCCACTCCAAGGGGTGTCAGCCAAGGCTTGTGGGACGACTGGATACGAAAGATCCACGAGAGCAGAAGGACACGGTATTTTGAACCACCAGACTGGGCAATGGACATAGAGCCACCAGATAAGTGGATGGGCGAGGAGGCTATCAAAGTCTTCACATACTTGTTCGGGCCTTTGTGGGTGAAGCGGTGGATCACCAAATGGGAGAATATACACTCTCTGCAGGACTTGGCCCCTGCCGAGCACAAGTACCAACAGCAGCTACACGAGCATGAAGAACGCTTTGGCGGGCCCATCTTGAGGCAGGTCGTTCGCCTTAAAGCTCCTGGAACCTGTATCATATTCTGTGAGAGAGAGTGAGAGGGTTCGACGGACGTCGATGACTTGGGCAGCGCTTTCTTCAGTGATTCACTTGTATGTATACTCAAGGAACAGCATCAGCGCGAAAGGTTTATTGGTGTTTATGAACCTTTTTGAAAGCTGTAGCAAACTTGTGTGAAAAAATGAGGCCACGGAAAAAGAAGGGTATGCTGAAGTCAAGGGTCCATCCATCAATGGTGGCTGGCGGACCTTGGACGAGTCCCACGATGGTGATTCGGAACAGCGATTTTTGGCACTCGAATGTTCCCAGGCTGATCGACGCAATGCCATAAACCGCAACGCCATTCATGGGCCGATTCCTTTGGCGTGTCAAGTGAGCCAGCAGCATATGCGGGCGCCGCCCCGTGCACAACGCCAAGGCAGGACCCTACGAGTCGTACCTTCCTGTTGAGCCCGAGCCCAGAAGCTCAAAACTCCAACCTGCCAATGAGGTCCAAACAAACCACTTCCTTTTCCTTCTTTCCCTTGGTCCGAATGCTCAAAGAAATCACCCTCAGAAGACACCCCGTCGCGGACGACACAAGTTCACCATGGCCACGCAGCCACCCACGCCACCGTCGTCGTCCCAACCCACCATCCCTCCTTCGCCGTCACTGGTCGCGCAGGCCTCCAAGCTCGCGCACATGACGGCCGAGCTCAAGCTCCACCGCGTGGTGCAGCAAACGGCCATGCTGGAGCAGGACCTGCAGAAGCTGACGCAGCGGACGGAGCACAACGACGTCTTCCGCCAGCAGCACGAGGAGAGGCTCACCAAGATCTGGCACGAGGTGCTGGCCGTGCGCGCCTTGCAGACCAAGGCGCCCGACGTGAGCGGCTGCAGAGACCAGGTCCATACGGTCAGGAAGGAGGTGCAGGATCTGCGGCGCCTCGTGGATGACTTGACGGGCCGCATGGACGAGCTGGGCGGCGGGGGGGTGCGGCGTCGCATCGACGAGACGATTCGGTCCACGCGAAGGTGGCATCATTTGCGGAAGAGCTCGCAGATGCCCGAGGGGGACTTTGCGGCGCGGTACCTGAGGAAGCAGGCGAGGAGGGACCCGCGCATGGCCGTGTTGCTGCAGAAGGCCATTCATCGACGGGTCAGACGGAGGGGCCAGGCCGAGCACTCGCATTCGCTGGATGAGTTTTGCAAGCACGTGTGCTGGGAGGACGTGACGGCCACGGTGCAGCGCGTGTTGGTGGAAAAGGTGGACGCTACGGTCCGGTCGCTGAGCGCGCCGGAAGGATGATGGAATATGACCGATGGGGGCGTATTTGTTGTGGCGATCAATCTTCTGTTCGTGCATGTGGCGTACATAGGTATTCTGTTGGTACTATCTCATTAAGTTATGCAACGCTTACAAAAAGGAACGAGGCTGGCCGCTGTGTCCGTCTAGTCATCCACGTCGATCCCGATTGAACCCTTCTTCAGTTCGATTTCCGACTTGAGCTGCTTGATCTGCGTGTCCAATCGGTCCCTCAGGATCTTGTTTTGCGTCTTTCCTAGATCTGCCATGCGCTGGGCCAGTGCCCTCTCCAGTTCGTGTATCATGTCTTTGACGCCTTGCTCCTCGTCACGCTGTGCGCGCTGATCCTCATCGAGATCGTCGTCATCATCGTCGTCGTCATCGTCGTCGTCGTCGTCGTCTTCCGACTCGTCGTTCTCGATGCTATCGTGAACGACGGGTGCGGGCGTCTCGACGATTGCTGCACCGGGTGTTGTTGCCGCACCGGGTGTCTCGGCCAGCAGCTCGTCTGCAAAGGCGGCTTCCAGATCAGCTTCGAGATCGTCATCGCCAAAGATGTCGTCGGTGCCGCCCCCGGGCTGTTGGGCAGGAGTGTTGCCAAAGTAGCCGACTGAGTCGTCTGCCTCGCCCTCGGCATCCTCGTCGGCTCCGGCTTCCTCCTCGACGGCGTCGTGTCGGTCGTCCACCCACTCCCACCTGGTGGAGACGGCCTTGGAGTCTTCGGCCAGCAGCCGCTCGACTTCGGCTTCTTTGTCCTCAATCTCCTTGCGACTGATGGTCTTTGCGAAGCGGCGGTTGACGCAGTCGTGCATGGGGGGAGTGATACCGTGCGGCCACTTGAAATGGGTGTTGATCATGGACGGCAGCACCGCGCGCTTGGCTTCGTCCTCCGTCCTGACCTGCTGGAACACGAGCAGCATCTGACATATATCGGCCGACTTCATGAAGGATTTGCGATCCCACGTCTTCATCGACTCGGTGATGGTGGGAAGGTCTACCATGACGGCGGCGAACGGCTGTCCCTTGATCGTCACGACTGCCCGGCGCGTGTCCTCGTCAAAGAACTTGAAGCTGATGTCCGCGCCGCCCTGGTTGCGGGCGACGCCCAGTTTCCCGTTCTCCATGCACCACCGCACGTAGTCGCAATGCTCGCCCGGCAGCATGCGCAGAATGAACTGCTCCTCGATGGCTGGGTCGAGTTCCCTGTCGCTGGCCTCAGAGTCGTACCCGTCACCTGGCGGGTGATGCGGCGGGCGTCCGCGCGGCTTCAACACTACCTGGGTGTGAGCCGTTTTGATGCCCGGCCGTATCTTGATCTTCTTGGTGGCAGCGGCGGCGTGAGACTGGATCGCATCTCGTTGGTCGTCTACATCGTGATCATTAGACGGTCGCTTCCGTGACTCGACCAGCTTCTGGCTCGGTTTCGTCTGACGTCCGGCTTTGGTCTTGGCTGGCACTTTGTGGCCTGCTGGCGTGGGCAGTTGCGAATTCGAAATCTTTAACTTGACTTTGCGAGAGCCCTCGCTCGGCGTTGTCAGAGCAGGCGCTGCGAATGACGCTGCTGGCGTCGAGGCGGCATCGCCGATGAATGATTGCGATCGGCTGATGTTGATTTTGAGTTTGGGCTTCGGTGTGTCTGATGGGAGGCCACCCCCGGCCGCCGACATATTGCTCTCCTGTAGCCAGCTATGAGGGCGTTGAGATGATGGAGGAAGAGGTGTGGCATGGTGGGTGGACCCATGAAAACATGGGAGACGGAATTTGACGTTGCGGGAGGAGTGGGTCCGCTGGCAGATGGCAGTGTCCAGATGGCCCCTGCAAGGAACTGTTGTTAATCCTTGTTTACTTTCTTTTTCGAATCCGCATGGATTCTTTCTTTTGTGATCGCAGCTCCAGGTTTGTGACTAAATTGTATTTTCCTACATGAAAATCGTGGATAATCATTGATCTATTCGGAATCACTTGCGCATTTTCCCTTTCTCGTAAACGTCCTCTAGACAGGATAAAAGCGTTGATCAAAGTCAAAAGAGTCCCTCAGTCATGCCATGCAGCCCAAAGCCATAACGCCAAACAAAGTGCATCATGCGATGCCATGCGCGACCCAAATTCGGGGCCTCTTGAGAAAAGAGCAGACAGATGCAAAGCTCATCCAGCGTTCGTCAGGCCCTTCCGCCTCCCACATCACCACGTCAATCCGCTCCAGTCATATTCCCCGTCCACGTTGATCCAGTCGCCATGCTCCATAGCGCGCTCCCAGCCCATCATCACCGCTAGGAGGCGACAGCCCATGGCACTGACAGCACAAATGACCTTGTCGCTGGCTCCAGCCAAGGCCGCCAGGTCCATCATGTACGCTCGACCCACGAGGCTTCGCAGTTTGACCATTTCCTCCGTTGCAGCTCCGACATCGTTCTGTTCAGCAGCGTTGTTTCTGGGCTTCGCCCCAAGGTTCCAGAACATGGCCGCGAAGAAGCCGCCCTCCCACCCAAACGCCTCGTCGACAGAGTGGTGGAGATAGTGAGGGTCCGGATTGGCGGCCTCGATGACCTTTTTAGTAGCCAAGCGGATACGTTCTTGCGCAAGCATCGCGCCGGAGAATTCGGGCTCCTCGAGGACCATGGGGTCGTCGGATGCAACGACTCTGACTGCCTCGTACTTGTCAGGAGTAACGATGGTCTTGTTGTAGTAAGCCTCGATTTGCTTGTCGCCTTGGCCTGCAAACACCTCGGTCGGGATATACGAGTCCCGGTACTGGTGCTCATATGGATGCCCATCTCCGTGGCGAATGTGAAGACCAATCACAGGTAGATCGACGGGCAACTTGGTATACTGCGTCCGGGCCCTGATATCCCGAACCCGTCTTTGAATATAACTTTGATCGTCCGGCGTCAATTTAAACAGTGACTTGTAGCCTTCGTGGGCGAGCTCAAACATATCCCTTGCTCCAAGGTCGGTTTGTTTCTTTCGCCGGTGCTGGGCGAGCAGCGCAGGCAGCAAATCCCTGATCGTCACGCTCGAGACCACGAGGTGCCGGCTCTGTGCTGGGCATGGCAACATCTGGTGTCGCGGGGGCGGCCGGCACTCGGGTACAGGTGGCGCCTCAAAGAGATCCGTATACGCTCCATAGGCCCATCGAGAGTCATCAATGAAGAAGGCTCTCCCCTGCCCTTTGGCTAATGCATACAATGTCCAAAGCGCCATGACTGCCTCGCCGAGACCTGCGTCAGGGCTTTCCAGGACGTACGTCAACGATTGTTCGCAAGACGGTTTGTCCAGTAGGTGGGATAAGCTTGCACCAGCGAAGTGACCTGAGTGCTTCGGTGTCTGGCCGTTTGCGACGGGCAAGAGAAGGCCGTCTTGTTCCGCCTCCCCGACATCAACGAAGTAGTCATCGGGCTTGTCATGAGACAGTAGGGCCTGTTGAGACAGCGGCATGCTGTGGCGGAGGTCTCTGGCTCTTGCAGATACTTCGCGACACAAACCGTTCATTTGGGAATATTCCTTGATGGACAAAGGGAAATCGTAATGTCTGGGGATGGAAACGGTCCATCTGGGTTGTTTCCTGGCATCCTGGACTACCACAGGCGTCGGAAAATCGGGTAAGCTGTCCTGGCCGACCATCTCATACTTCTTTTCGCTCAGATGCGTCAGGACTGTCTTCACAATCTTTCGGTTCCGGATGGCGGATGCAAAGACGTAAAACGTGAAAAGCAATGAAATGACGTAGAAAAGATTTCGGATTACTCGACTCGGTCGGGCCTTGAAGATCAAGTCCGACGCTGACCTTTTTCGGCGTGGCAAGAGAGCTGGAAGACTGGGTGACGGAGGCGGCGAGAAGAGAAGGTGGTTGAAGTTCAGTCTTGAAGACGTTGAAGAAAATGTCGAACCAGCGCGATCGTTATACGAAGCGGTGCGGCGCAGATTGATTCGAGGTTCGATCATGATCCTGTTCAGAGTGGCCTTTGAGATGTCGTGCTGGGGCGCCATGCTGCTGCCGGGAATGCTCCTTTCACTACCTATGCATAGGCTCGACCAAGGGATGAAACAACACGTGAGTGATGACTTATGGATAGGTCCCGAAGTAAAAAAGCATGAAATAATACGCGTGTCGGAGAGGGGAAAAGCCGCGGAAAACGAAGAAGGGCTAGAAACAGAGAAGAGGGAAAATAAAAGATGACAAGCTTTGCCTTGCCGATATGGAGCGTCCGTAGACTAGGTGATGGCAGCAAATGAGGATCTTCGTCCAACCGACGGGAGGCGGGAGGCAAGGACGATCAGACTCGACGAGTGGGCCAAAAACAACTTCGTCTATACGAGAGCTTCTTGTCCATCAAACATGTATGCCAAGTAATACCACAGCATGCTGGTGTGTTCCAGAAAGGGGGCTCGCATGCTTTGTTGCCTTGTGCTGCATTATCACGGCACCATGCTTGGTTCGTACGGAGTGAGGCAACGACAAGATCGTCGAGAGTCGTCGGACAAGGTAGGTAGGTAGCAGCCACGCTTTGGGAACCGGGAGGGGGGGAAATGTAGTCCTTGCTCATCAATCACAGATAAATGGCCTTCTCCCCGCAAAAGTATCCTTGGTCAAAACACAATGGTCGCACAGTCGCCCGCAGCTGTAAAGTGGCGGTCTGTCAATAAGCTTCTCGGACGGTGTTTCAGAGTTCGACGACGAGAAATCGTAGGAACAGGGGATGAATAAAAGAGAGAAGATGGGGGGGTAAGGGGTGCGTGGACAGCCGCGGGTGAAGGCAGAATGCTGTGCTTGTTCCCGGTTGACGACGGGCAGGGTGTCATCCCGAGCATCGCATGCATGCTGAGCAGTCAGCACCTAACTCGGCCTCCCTCAACATGGCAAAAAAAGACTTTATCGATTTCAATTTTGCCTCTCTGCTGTCCTCCTTTTCTCCTGCCTGCCCCGTCGCCCCGTCGCCCCTTCCCCCTTCATTGGTAAATTCTGAGCCATCAAGTCGTTCGTGTCGTCACAAGTGGGGGGCCGGGCGAGAAGGATTCTTTGTCCGGCCAATCTTGGCGTGAAACGCCCTGTCGCCCGCCCTGCTTAAGCGGCTGCAAAGTGGTTGGTTGGCTGTCTGCCATGGCTGGGCCCGTTACACTGTGATGTCATGTGCCCTGACTCCCGGTCTGAACCCCGCTTGGGTTGTTTCACCCTAAACACCGCATCAGGGGTGTGAGTGATCTGGCTCGTTGTCTTTCCCCCCCCGCCGTGTGGTCCTTTTGCACATGCGCGTACCCTGGTTTCGTCCACCACGTTCGCCGCCAATTCACGCACTTCCCAAAGCTGACACTCACGCCGCCCGTCCTTCACGTAATGACTTCGTCAGCAGCGGCAGACACGTGAGAAGGCACCGTCACGGACACGACAGCGTTTCAGGCAACCACACACACTACCATTAGCCCCTTCATCTCGCTCACCTGCTCTGTTAATATAGTACATGAAAGGCTATCAACGAACATAGTCTGTGCGCCAGCAACAGATCTCGTTTGGCTCTGCCTCGCCTCTGCGGCAGGAACTCGTGCTCTCGACGTCCGCATGCGAGCGTGCCATCTCGCAGGGAATACGTGAGAACGAGCAAATCTGGTTGTGCCGCAACTCCGTCTTAAACCCCTGCGTCTTTAGTTCGCCGTGCCGAGCCTAGATGAACAAAGGACCCAGTCGTGATCGTCGTTTTCCTCCACCTATTTTTTGGGAATAAGCCCAGTGGAAAGCCTCGTCCGATAAACATGAAAACACTCAGTCAAAGCTAGAACAATCACACAGGGTATAAGACACATAAACAAACGAAACGTTCTCGCAAAAAAAAAGAGCAAGGAACGCAAAAGCAAATTCCCCGGCTTTGACCGAGCCGCCGGACTTCCAGTGGTTCTCGCAACCCATCTCCGTTCCTCACACGGCGACCGAGTAGATTTGTTGCTCCTTGATATGCATCCTGTCGATCCTCAAGACCTCGCCGCGTGGTATGCTACGCAGTCTCGACCACTGGCACTTGCACAGAGCCAATCTGCATCGGACTTTGTTGAAGCGGTTCTTGTAGAGGTTCCAGACCAGGCGGCCTTCGGGCCATGGTATCCAAGTTCTGACCTGCAGGTAAGCGCACGCTTCCCCTCGATCCTCGAATAATATGGCCTGTCTCGACGCGATCCTGTATCATCTCCTCGAGCACTCTGTTCATTTCATCAACATCTTTGGTCCGCCTTTTTTGTGACTGAACTGTTCCGTGGACCACTGCCGGTTCCCTTGATTGCTCAGATGCCACCATCGTAGTGGATGCATCAGCAGCGTCCCTGGATCGCGCTGCGCTTCTCAGGGCTGCCAACATCCGATCTTTGTCGTCTAATCTTGCGCGAAGGTCGGCAATCTCAGCGTCTCTCTCCTTAATAGCAGCCGCCACGCTATGGTCTTCCCCAACCATGATACCCTTGCTGGAAGCTGAGAATCCGGCCGAGGTCCGTGAAGCGCTGGCCCTTCTGGCTTGAAGCAATCTCTTCTCAAGAGTGGCGATGTAGCGGTTTTTGTCGGCCAAGTCTGCCTGAAGCGCTCGGTTCTGCGCCGTGAGAGTGGCAGTCCCATCTCCAGAGTCGCCCATGCTGTCTTCATCGGCCTCGATAGTTCCACTTCCGCATGCGCCAGCAGTATTTGGCTTTCCGCCACTCGAGCGCCTTCCAATTGTAGACGAGGCCGATGTCATTGAAGCAGTGCGCTCAAAGATGGGCTTTGATCCGACTGAGGTCGCGATTGATGACCTCACCGATGCTGGCAAGGACTGTTGAGATAATCGAGCGTACTGGCCGAGGGAGCTCATCGAGCCGTTGGAATTGACGCCGATCGACCTCGAGCTTAGTATAAGTCGCTGGAGATGGTCAATTCTTTCCTTGAGCGCGGTACTAGCAAGCTGCATTTCCAGCATTTGCTCCTCACGTCTCTCCACCGCTTCTTGTTCTCTGACCTTCTCCTCCACATCGTCCTTCTCTTTAAATCTGTCCTTTTCTGTTTCACTGCTGTTCCTTCCGCTCTTCTTTTGCGTCTCAAGCTGTTTTCTGAGGTCATGTATCTCCATACGATAGCGTTCTAGGAGAACCCTGGCGCCACCATCGCCCCCGGCGCCGAGAGCTTCTTCTGCTCTTTTTGCGTGGCTTACAATGCTGTTCTTGGCTCGGGAGGCAAACTTGAGTGTATTGAGCGTTTCCGTGGTGTGACTGATCGGGCCCGCTGTGCTGCCCGCAGCTCCGATCTGTATTGTGCACAAAATGCTCACGAGCGAGTTGCCAGACAGGGCGCCCTGCAGTAGGCGGGTCAGTTTGCTATCGCGGTATGGAAGGTGCTTGCCGTCCTTGTCGCCACCTTTGCCTTCTTTCTCTTTCCACTCGGAAAGCCTGGAGATGACGGTCCCTAGAGTAAGAAGACTCTTGTTGATGTGAGCTCCTTCCTGTCTTCTTTCCTTGGACTCTGCTGCTTTCTCCGAGCCAGCCAGGTCGATCAAGCTCAGAGTGGACACCCTGACACCTCCCGGAAGGATCCCAGTTCTTTTGCTCTCCGCGCCCCCGGAGGCACCGCCTACCAAACGTTCCCGGCTTTCAACGACGATTTGAACGACGGCATGGCTACGAGAACTGCGCGCATTAAACTGCGTACTGGCCGTGCGCCTGGCTTGGTCGCCACGCGCTATGACCCTCAGGAGCTGAGTAGGACTTTGAACGATTTCCTCTTTTAGTGGCGTGGCATATACACCACGCTTGCTGTCTCCGCGAAGCTTTATCTCGTCCTGCTGAGTTGTGCTGCCAACAGCGCTCCCGGCAGGCATGCTCAACAAATCGTGTATCTTTTCGTTGTAGATCTCTAGATAGCTGACACGCAGGAGGAATTCCCGGGAGGGCGTTTCACGGATATACGAGAAAATATCGGTTATGGCCGACGGGATCACACCCGGCGAGGAGGCTGTTCCTTGCATCGAAAAGGTCTTGCCAGTGCCGGTCATACCGTACGCAAAGACCGTCCCATGATAGCCTTCCATGACCCTTCGAACGAGACGCTTGGCAATATGATCGTACACGCGCGCGTTGTTATCGTGAGTCGTGAAAACATTGTCTGCAGCATCGATCAGCATCAAGAATTCTTGGTTGCAAGGTCTAGATCGACAACGCGGCCTGCAATAGCAAAATCTGACGTACCGTAGATGTAGTCGCCACCCTCCTTTCCCTTGTACGCGATCAGAGACTTACGGCCGTCCACCATCCACTCCCCCTCAGGATTTGACCCATTGGCGCCATTGTCGGGACGAACTCGCACACTGACGAGGACATTGCCCTTGCCCTCGGATTTCGACAATCGCTTGTCAGGAGAATTGCTACTCATGAGCACGCCGCTGTCATGCTTTGAACCGTTTCCATCCGTGGGATCGTCATAAGTCGTCGCAGAGGTGGAATAGGAATCTTGCGCAGAAGAACTGCGGCTGTGAGGTGGTGAAGATACACTATAATGGCCGCCCGACGTGCGAACGTTGGTAATGACCTTGCCGTCCCCGCTGCCGTTCAACAAACTTGGAGTTGAAGGTGAATGGGTGTGAAGAGAGGGTTCCTTCAGACTCTTAGACTTCTCCCTCTGGAACTTGTCGCTCGCCAAAGGACTCGGGGGTAAACTGCTGGATCGACTGTCGCCGCGAGGCGGATGGGGGAATGAGCTGATGCTGACAGTCTTCTTCAGTGTCTTCCCAGCCACGTTCATACTCTGCGAGCCTTTCAGATGGTGAACGGCGACATTCGGGGCAGAAGCGGAGGATCCCAACGCGCTTGAGGCTGCTCGGTTGCTGCTCAACGATGTCGATGGGAAGGATCTCACTGGACCAGCGGACGTGGTATTGCCGGTGCCTCGCCGCGTCTTACTGACTGGCAACGCGGGCAAAGCCACGCTTGGCGGGCCGTTCGAGGGCCGCGGCGGCCGTGGCAAAGTTGTAGTCATATTTCTGGGATGGCGATGTTGAATAGAAGGTTTCAGATCAAGCTGATCAACTCCGTGCGAGGAAATCCGACAGAGAAAAAGAAAGGCTTGAACCCGCAACCCCTCTGACGGCCATCAACAGGCTAGTGCACGAGAAATACCGACGTAGTCGAGAATACGATGGGTGAAAGGCAGGTAACCGAGAGACCAGAGCCGAGGCTGACAGATTTGGTAAAGGATCACTCGCAATGGCATGGGCTCTCACTTCACAGCAGCGCCCCGACCTGTGACAACTGACAACCGAGGGAACGGAATGTTAGCAGAGCTTGACTACTGAATCCTTGCTCTTGTTTCCAAGCTGGTGTCGGAGGCGGTGTCTCTTGCTAGTATGACTGCATGTAAAGCAGGAGCTAGCAGAAAATGGTGGTGGAGGGGCAACGGACGACCATGTGGGATGTTGGCTTGACAGAGGACGTGGAAACACATACCAAGACTCTTTGGCGCGAAACCTGGATCCAAGGCAATTAGACCCTCCAAATGATCTTCAACGGTCGTAGCGATATGTGGTACTCCTTTGCGTCGAGGTCGTGCATACGTCCCGCCAGCCACACGGCTTGGTGCGAATCGAGTCTCGCGTGCTCCGTCGCGCAGGACGGGAAAACAAACCTCCCAAAAGAAAATCTAGCTCCGAGCGGGCGCTGGTCTCGCCTGCACCTAAGAAAAATAAAACGGCTTGCCGATCGCCGAGCTGGGGTCAAGGGACAAGACTGCTCCGTAGATCCTTCCAACACCTTCTTTTTTCCGGTTTCGAGTCCAGCTGCCGGCGTTGGGCTGAAAGAACCAGGTCGCGGATTGCGGAAGCGGGCATTGGGGGGGGAGAAGCGGCAGGTTGATGGCCGGCACGACTGTGATGATCGGTTGCCGGGTGCTTTCAAAGAGCGGTTACCTTTTCGAATTTTTCCTCTATCTCTCCCCAGAAACAATGCAAGCCAGCTTGCCCGGTGCGGCTTCGATAATGCCAGTCACTGCTCTGGTGGGTGATGATAATTTGAAAGGAGTACGCGGAGCAGTCTTTTGAAAATCGAAGGAGTTGGTTCGAGCCTGGACAGGATTGATAGCACAGAGACCGAGTGGCGGACGGGAAGGTGGTCCAAGGTCCCAGGTCCAGGCAACCAGCATCATGCCCCGGTGCAACGCTGGCTCCGCCCTCGAAGCTGATTGTGACGGGGTGATTGGGTGGCTACGAAAAGGGTTCAACACACCAAGACAGGGGGGTCCACACTTCAGAGACGTGTTGTAAACCAAGGCCCAAGGGGCGTGAGAGGACTGAAGGAGACCGTAAAGTTAGTACTTTAGGAAGTCAACTGATTTTTAGCGCTCCTCGTCTGATTGCAGCGGCGGCCAGGCAACTACAGACGAAGCAAGATCGGAGGCTGCTAGCCAGTGTCCCCTGAGAATGCCATCTCACTCAATCATCGCAAACTGCTGCTTTGCCGGCCAACAAGTCCGGCGCACGCTCCGAGCTGGCGTCTTCGTCCAGCTGTACAGACAGCACTGCACCCCTACTGGCTCGACGAGACTCGGATTCGGTCGAAACGCACGACAGAGCTCTGGCCACGGACAATTTCAAGCAATTCGACACCTTCATGCTCCTGCGACCGGAACAGCGAACATCCAGGAGCAGAGACGATGCACCGTCGACGACAGAGTCGATGAAATTGAGGTGTCAGTCAGCGCGGTAATTACGATATTTCAAGCCCCTGGCCGTTGCAGGAGCTGCCGTACCACTTGAGCCCACCACCCATGTCATGTCTGTTCTGGCTGGACCCGTTTTGCGTCTGCCGCTTGTACAACTTGCAAGGGTCGACCAGTGGGGTCGGAACGAATTCCACGAGCCAACGCTGTTTTGTTCCTGTCCCCTTTTGTTTCCTCCCCGTCGAGTCGGTCGAGAAGCTCCCCAAAAGTAATATAAAGTGTATGACAGAAAAGGACTCCGTGCTCCGCGTTGGGCAATGCACTGCGGAGACCTGTCGCGAGCCTTGCTTTGTACCCTAGTAAGTGCCAACGACTGGTTGCCAGCAAGTCTCCTCAGTGCGGAGAGGATCAGTGAGTTGTGAGTGGTCACGTTGCAGAATGCGTCAATCATCCAAGAAATTGCAAGTCGCGGTGCCGGGGCATGACGAAGGTGATGGGGTGATACAAGCATATCGCCTCGGACGCTATAACTCCATTCATGCAATAAAGTGTCGAAAGCGTCATGTCGCCGCTACCAGGTGATTCTTCTCTGCCCGCCAGAACTTTCCTTGTTTCCACTGTCCAACTTGCGAGAATACCAGATCTCCTGCGAATGGACGAAGGCGGCCCCCCTTAGAAAATCTGTGATAGCGCTTGATCCATGTCGGACCTGCACTAGTCTGATGAGTAGACGTGGGCGGGCTCCTAGAGAAGCATCCCGAAACGAACGGACCCAAACGATGGCCAGGTTTTCAACTTTTAGCAGGACCTCCCTGTCCAAGTGAAGTTCTTGCCTAAGGGAGTAAAGGAGTGGTATGGAGTACGGAGTGTTACCTGCGTCTTCTCTGTGGGAGTGTCAGCCCCTCATAGGCCATCGTCGATAAGTCCTTTGCGGCGCACAGAAGAATCGTGTCGCGGGGCACGAGCTTAGAGCTACCACATCACGGTTCTGCTGCTAAGGTCTTGACCCAGCCTTTATGCAAGGATGCGCTATCATTATCGACAAGGTATCGCAGCAGCCTGTCACGAAGCTGCGCGCTGGCAGATGGTGTGTTGTCAGGGAGGGGACAGGCACCGGAACATGTAATCCTGCATCCGAGGACTGGATGAGTCGCGACTACGGAGTAGCTAGCACCAATTCTAGTCATCCTCTGCATCATGCAACCCGGCATGCATGTTCAACGTTCGCAACCGTTTGCATGCAGGACGTTGCTCCCGCAGTGATGCTTCATCACCGCAATTTCTCACGCGCCTCTTTCGGCAGCTACTTTACCCAGAGGCTCTGTGCGGTAATTTGCATCCCGCTCCCACAGGTGGCGAACAGCACCAGCCGGCGGATCCCCCAGTCACGTACGCACTCCGTACTTTATGTAGCACCGCCAATCATTCGCGCACGTCTGAACGCAGAAAGAAGGCAGGCGCGGATTGCTTCGCCTTCTCGGAACGTGAGCCAACAGCCGACTTTGACGCTAGCTAGCTCCCCATGTCTCAAGTTGCGCTTCTCCGTTCCCCTCCCAAGATCTATTATCCGTTTACGTGACATGAGACCATCTTCCCCTTGGCCTTTCTCTTTGCCATTGCTTGCTGGGTTGGTTTCTCTTCTCAGGTACCCGTCGTCACGACCCGAGTGGCTGGCTCGCATTGCGGCACGTATGGCATATGCATTGTATGGGCTATATCACCTATCCACTTCGATCTCTCTCTGATTGATGCAATTCGACCCGATCCGCTCATGCTACTCCAAGCCCCCGCTGAACCCAAATCGAAAGTTGGTCCATGGAGAGAGGACAGCCTCGCTAGTTCGTGAAAGTCAGACCCGAGACGCAAGGCAGGGCGGGAAGTATTCCGTACAGTAATAAGCCATAGATGTCCCGACAAGGTGCCCATTCTTTTTGCAGTTCAACGCTAATTAAGCTACTAATTAGATAAAATTATACATACTATGTCATTGTAAGGTAAATGGCTAGGTAGCAGCAATTGGCAGTCTTCGTCCTAGACTCAAGCTGTGAAGCTATTTGCAGCCATCGGAGCAAATGCAGCTGTTAGCTCAAGACCACCTCTCACCGAGTTGAAGGCACCCTGTGCACCTCAAGGGAGAGTTCGCCTTAGTGCATCCTCGGAAGAAGGTTGATCGGCAGCTTACGCGCTGCAGTTGATCGAACCGGAAATCGGCGGCACTTCATCCGTTGACCGTCGATCATCCCCAGCTTGTCAGCGACATGCCTGGGCCGAACGGAAAGCTTTGAACCGGTCATCACCGTCCTGCGGGACGAGGCGCCCGGGGTCCAACAGGTAATCCAGTCGAGTTCTTCTCCATCCCACACTTGCGACTCGTCGCGACTCGTCGGCCAAATTGCATCGCTATTGACCATCAAGTGCGCATGAATCAATGCATTGGACCAGAGATGCCATCCGTGCGATTGTGGAAGTGGCGCGCCCAATCATTGGACTCGATGAATAGTAACTCATTTTACCTTGTTCTGCTTCGAGAGCCAGGACAAGATTAGATAACGCGGGTCGCAAAGTCCCCTCATGAGACCTTGACTCTGTGCTCTCCCTTTGATCATGGCATCGACTCATTTGTCCCTGCTCATGCGACATTGACGCCAGACAGGGGAATGGATGTCTGACACTGTCGTTTATCAGTCCAGTCCAGTCCAACATGAGCAGTGGCGGCGGTATTACGTTGCAGTGGCAAATCTTCTCTTTGTCAGTACGGAGGTGGCCATACGGGGTGGGAGGGTGTTCGCGCTGCGACAACTGGATGAGTCTCACCTCCCTGCTGCGCACGGGACAAGGGCGATGTGGTTCTGTCGAGGCGATAACGGAGCTTCGTTTGCGTCTTGAGCGACCCCTCCAGATCCCATGATCCATGCCAGACGAGCAATATTCGTAAAAATTGTACAACCCCGTACTCCGTTTCTGTGTTGTGCTCCGTACGGGGTACTACTTAGACTGGCATTTACATTTATACGCTGAAACGTGCGGAGAAGAAGAGAGGTCTATCACGGCATGGCGCGCAGTAGTGGTGCTATCTCGTACCGAAACCTCGAGGCATCACCACGTTGCTCCCACCGCTCTGACGCCTTTTCCAACACTGCCCGTGTCGAAGACCTCGACGGCGCCCATGCCAACAGCCTCTCCCAGCACCCATTCCCATTCGATGCCCCAGAAGTCCTTCCATCTCGTCCCGTACAGCCCATTCCCCTCGAACCTCTCGCGAAGCCACGATTCGGGTCCCTCTCCCCACTTGGTCTTGCTCAAGGCATCACGGACCCAAGCAACAGCATCGTCAGCCAGCTTCAGGCACCGTCCATGTCCCGGGACCGCGATCCTGTACACGCCATCCCCCTCGTCGCCTCGTCCTCGTCCTCCTCTTCTTCTGCTCCTCCCCGTGTCCGCTCCTCCCCCCCCTCCAGCCAGATGGATCGCATTCTGCCCTCCCACAGCCGACACCGTCCCCGACGCAAACTGCGCCACATGCGCGATGCTCGTCAACGTAGTCCGGTCCTCGGGCCTCACATGCAGCGTACTCCCAGGCACCACGCCATTCATCCTCGTCAAGAACCCCGCCCTCACCAACTCATCCAGCATGGCCGTGTCCAGCTCGCCCTCGCCCTCCCTCACGCTCTGCTCCGTAGGCCTCCCCCTCAACACACGCACAAACGCCCTCTTGGTCGCCTCGCCCGTCCGCCCATCCAGCAACCCCTCCATGTCCTCCATCTCCAACACGCCCTCGCCGCGCTTCTCCACGCGCACCCGCCTCAACACCCCCCTGCCCACCAGATCCCCCATCTCCCTCTCCACGCGCGAAGGCGCCATCCCCCCCAACAACGCCCTCACATGGCCCGTCGACACCACCGGCGCAACCGACGCCCGGTAGTTGAGCAGCTCGGCCGTCCGCGTCGACGACATCCCCGCCGGCACCGCCGAGAACATCCGCCGACGGACGTACCGCATCGCTTGCACCACATCCCGTAGGCTGAGCTCCTCGGCGTCGGTGAGTGGTACGGTGCCCAGGTCTGGGAACCTGTCGGGGAAGAGGTCGTCGGGTGCGGGCCCGCGGGCCGCTTTGCGCGGTGATGCCGTGCGTTTCGTGATGCGTGGCTTGCCGAGGATGGAGCGTATGCTTGGCGGCATGGCGATGTGTTCGGTGTAGGGTGAGAGAGTGTGTGTGTATGGGCCGTCTTCGGAGCAGAAGATGGGTGGTGCCGGTGGCGAGTCCGGTGCTTTGCTGGACTGGGAATGGCCTTGTCCGGGCGGCTTGGGATGACTTTGGCTACGGGCCTAGATGCGCACTCATAGGACCATTGTAGAGTGAATTCAAACAGGCAATGGATGACCGAGCACATCAAGTCTTTCTGTTGAAGCAAGAAACACTGGTTATCCAGAGTAAGGAGCACTAGGAATGACTCAACGAGCTACCCTGCAGTTAATAACCCGAGCATGGGATACAATTCCAGCATCGCCTCCAAGTCACATAATCATCTGCGTTGGCAGTGAACAACTCCGAGTTGCTTGATTCATGCAAGATGCGGTTATCATGACATCCAAGCTGCAAACGCTATGCAAATTCGAACCATAGCCCCGTTCGGGACTCACAGACATGACGCTCGCTACATTTCCCCTGCACCATATGCTCCGACATCAAAGCGTGAAACTCCCAACCCAAAGCTCCAACGGCGTGGCAAATCCTGGTGTGCTCTCAGCCTGCCGTAGTCAGAATATATGACGTGATCGAACTCATCCGCTCGCTTGTCAGCTTCAATGATACCCTCAGTAGCTCCCTTGCCACATCGGGCTCGTCCTTCTGCAGCGCCCTCCACGAGCCGCAGTCCATGAGCCATACAACGCACTCCTTCTCCACGAGCGCTGTCGCCGTCCGCTTTGTCTCTGAAAAGAAAGGCAGCTCGCCACACGTCGTGCCTGCGACTATGCTTTCGCAGAGCCATCCCTGAGGGAGGTCGTACTCGGCGCGGATGATGCCGCTTTCAATCAAATAGAAGCCCTCAGCCTCTTCACCTCGCCGGAAAAGCACTGTACCAGAGGCGTATTGTCTTCGCTGAAAATACGGCGTGGCCTGGAACCAAAAATCTTCATTCTTGCCACTCAGTCCCTGGAAGATTTGGAGCATTAAGCGAAGAGGTTCATTGAAACTCTGCCATTTGGACGGGTGTGGAACATCCACGCTGGCGAGTGCTCGATGTGCCGCCTCGACAAGATGCGTCTGTCTCGGAGAGCTGTATGGCGGGTCAAAGGATGAAAAGGTCGAGGCCTTGCCTGCCCTTGGGACATCAAGACTGGGCGTAGCAACTCTTTTGCTTGCGTTCATCTCTTCCTGTCTGGCGTACAAGGTTTTGAGCAGCTCATTTTCGCAGCTTTCAAGAGCCGAATTGAGAGTGGGAAGTATCATGACCTTGATCTCATCATTGTCCAGCCCGACAGCCCGCAGGTTCCGACCTAGCTGGCTTTCAGCGTCGACTCCGCTCAAGACAAGCAGCACGCCCTTTTTGTCTAGTAGCCGGCTGATGGTGTTGAACGCTTCTCCCGCGGAGTAATCGAGACCAGTCACGTGCCATAGATCGAGGATGAGGAACTTGATAGGCTTTTGTGCGAAAGCATTGTCGTCCAGTAATGCCCGAATTTTCTCCTCGACGCTAACAATCGTGCCGAAGAAGAGATAGCCCGTCAATTTCATCAGATATATTTGTTTGCCAACCTGAGTCAGGTACTGGTGTTGTGAAGGATTGCGGCGCACCGTCGAGCTGACGATTTCACCGTCGTACATGCCGCGAACGGCTGACACTCTCGAAGTCTGTATGATCAATGATGCGAAAGCCAAGATGATGCCTACACCTATGCCAACGACGAAATCATGTATCCCCATGACAAGAACAATGACAATCACGGTGAGGTATTCGGCAAGCCTGAGTTTTCTCCGTGGGAGCCATACGGCCTCCAAAAGAAGCTCGAAACCGAGATCAAAGATGAGCGTCCCAACCATCATCACGGGGATGAAAGAAATGAGTGATGGTCCGATCATCAAGACACCAAAAGTTGCCGCTGCCAGGAGGTAGCCGGCGAGTCTCTTGTCTCCACCGGATCGAACGAAGAACACTGTGTTTGCATACACGAGGTAGTTCTGGATGCCCCCCAAGCAGCCCGAGAGGATGTTGGAGTAGCCATGTAGTCGGAGTTCCTTGTCAAGATCGGCGTTGTCTTCGCCAGTGTTCAGAGCTAAAGCGGGCACATTGATTGGAACATGGAGGATGCCGAAAAACGTCAGTGCCAACATTGCAGGCACTACCTCGAGGATCGCATCCCAATGAACAAGGTTGAACTCTGCTTGACGATCAGCTCTGAGCACGTGCTGGCATGGTGATCAAAGAGCCCGGAGCATGACTTACGATACAGTGTGTAGAAGTACCACCATGGCTCTCCTGGTGGTGGACCATGAAAAATCCACCCCTTGCTGCGAAGGTCATCGGCGTCCAGGGCGTCGATGGAGACAACAAAGATGTAAAAGATCAAAGGAATGGCCAGAATGTAAAGTGGAAGGAAGTATTTGGACCGAACTTTGGATTGTCCATAGAACAGAACCATCGCCAGGACAAGGGGGAACATCCACAAGAAGATCGTGTCTGCGCTTATGAGCTTCTTAAGCGTTTCCAAGTCGTATTCGAGACTGCCGTCCAGGCGCGCCGAGACCTCGAAGCCCGTGGCAACCAGAAACCACCCGACACCTCCTATACAGCCTATCAAGATGTGTCGGGGTATAAAGCCGACCATGTACCCAAATCTGAATTTGCCCATCAGATAGAAAACGAGCCCAGTCATAATGCAGCTGAGGCCGTAAGCGACGATCGTGGTGGCGATGACGGCCTCAGGATTATCCTCGCCAACCGCGTTGGTGATTTTCTGAGCCATATTGTGAAAGAAAGGCACCACCTCAATCTGATTGGGAACTGCTGTCAGCTTAAAGTATGATGCAGCTGGACTGCTTGACACTTACCAGCTCAGAACCAACCGCTCCTCTAAATATACTGCCGGATGAAAATGTGATCTGCGAGACGATGGTGCTGACATAGAAAATAGATATGCCAGCCGACCCCAACTGTGAGAATATCTGATTCCCTAGAGGAAAAATAATCATACCTGTAGCCAGAATCAGTGACCAGATCATGGCAAGCCTTCGCGTCCTAGCAATGCGTGTCTCACCATATGATAATGCGTCCAAAATGTTGAGCAAAAGGCCGACAGCAACAGCGGGCAAACAAGAGAGGGGCTCCAGGATCAAATCGCTCCACAACGCTTTGCTATTCCATCGTTGCGGCCTGACAACTGCCTTCAGGGCTTTTGTCACCCGACTCTCACTGTGACCTTGGGAGTTACGTTGGATCACAGCACTGAACCAACGCTTTGAACGATTTGTCTTCTGGCCTCCGAAGTCTTCGAGATTTTCTTCTTCGTCCGAGCTTTGGCTGAGCAGCGGAGTCCGCTCATTGGCTGGCATCACCTGGCGACCTGACTTGTATCGTCGGCGCTTCGAAACGTCACGATCCACCTCTGATGAATTGGGTGCCTCGGTCTCCACGGATTGGGCCGGTGGTTGTGTCCAAAGATTCGAAAGATCAGATGGTCCGATAGCTCCTGTCGTAGCGTTGCCATGGTCTTCATCTGGTTCTGGTGACGCGGGCTCAGATACCTCGATGATAGTCTGGGAGGCAGTGCCTTCGTCGTCCCGCTCACTCGTATCTTGATCATCGACCAACTGTTCCTGAGCGGGCTGCCTATTGCGAGGTGGGAGGGATGAGAGACGGCGCTGTTGGGAACCGTCATGTAGCAAATAACTTGCGAGCTCGGCCGACTCTTCGCGAACGGATCGAGCATTTTGTTGGCTGTCGACGGGTGCTACTTCAAGTTAGAAGCGCAAACAAGAGCAGAGCTGAGCATGGATCAAGAGCCTACCGAGTTGACCGCGTAGCGATGTATGTATATATGAGCGAATCGGCTCTCGGTACGTCTTTGATGTGCCTACCGAGGCAGACAGTAGCTGAGAGGAGTCTTCGTGTGCGTCGAGAGTCTCACAGGCGTCGTCATGGTCTGTTAGCTGCTGGACATTTTGCTGCGAGGAGAGGCTGGAAGACCTGCTTCGCCACGCGGTAAACCCCAAAATCGAGGAAGACATGGCATCCCAGCTAGGAGCCTTGACTCCCCTTTACGCAGCAGCAAGGTCTTGAAGCGTCAATACAGCCTGGCCGTTGCATCACTTTACGCGGAAGCCTCCATCCCGATCCCGAGCCAATGACGGATGTCATGCGAGTCAAGTCTATCCCATGAGCGTAGGAAAAACGAATGACACAGGCTAACTCATGAACGGGTGAAAAAGGTTGAGCAAGTGAGCCAAAAAAGAATGTGAAGGCTCTCGAAACTGCCCGCGGTGGTCTAAGTTCGATCGCCGAAAGCTAGCGTGACGTAGAGCTCCACTCAGCAATGCTTATCTGCCTGTAGCATTGAACGCAGTTGTTGTTATCTTGTATGGGCGGGCGTGTGGGACCCGCTGAGCAAGGATATCCAAGGATCAAAGGACCGGGAGCAGTCGAGATGGAAGAAGAGTTGATTGAGGTGAGAAAATCTAGTGATGAAGGTAAAACAGATACGCGCAGGCGGATAGATTGGACAAAATAAGGAGGAAATGTCGACATCAAGGTGCAAGAATGGTGGTGCGACGTGAACCTTTTCGTGGGCGTATGACCAAATCTTAAATTGGCAGGAACGGGTGGCACACATGCAGCCAACCAACAAACGTAAATTCTACTACATTGTCGGTCCCACAAAAAAAAAAGGCCCCGCGTGTTCCGATGCCGCGCTTTGATACTTCGGTTCATTTGCTCTCAACATCACCATTGCTAATTGCGCCAGACATAATGCAACGGCGGATCGGCCCAACGCTAGTCTGATCTTCACCAGCGCCTAGGTTGGTGTTGAGGTGACCCTTGCCTTGTCATGCCTTAATAACAGTCCCCGATGGCCCTCGACTAGAAATGTCTCGACTGATGAAAACGATGAATGACCATGGATGCCTTTGTATCGGCGAGCAGAGATCCCGGTACATAAATATCGTATCATCTCCTCCTTGGTGCCTCCCCAAAGCCGGCCCCTCTGTTGGACCCGCACCATACAATCAATGATGCCGCTCCGGCTTGTGATCGTGGGGTTTCGGCTGTGGCTCAAAGCTGAGAGCCAGCGAGCTGATTGATACGCCAAATAGCTCCGATAGGTACCAGACAGGCTCGTCATGGGTCTTTCCTCCAGATGCCTTCCTCTTCTCGTCTCATCTGCCGTCACGTTCTGTGGCTGGCGTGACTGATCCTTGCTGTGAAGATGGCAATATTTACCACAGCAAACGGTGGAGCCCAGACGATCAACCTGGTGCCAGGCAAAGTCTCACTTGACTTGCTCCAGGCCGTCTTTGAAACCAAGGTGACGCCGGTGTTGGACCCGGTATCCTATCAACTGATCGAACAGTCAGCAGACCATGTCACGGCATCGTTGAGCGACAACAAGGCCTACTATGGCTTCAAGACAGGCATCGGCAAGCTCGCTAGCATTCGCGTGTCCGCTGAAGATGCCCAGGCTATTCAAAGGAACATAGTCCTGTCCCACTGCTGTGGCGTCGGTAGACCGTTGCCGGACAACATTGTCCGTCTGATCATGACGCTGAAGCTCATCTCTTTGGGTCGCGGAGCCTCTGGTGTTCGGCCCCTTGTCATTGAAACCTTGGCAAAGATGTTGAAGCACAACATTCTACCTGTCATACCCGAGAAAGGCTCTGTGGGAGCATCTGGAGACCTGGCGCCATTGTCTCATATGGCTGCCGCCATGATGGGCGAGGCAGTCGTCAAGGTCGGAGGCAACATCGTTCCCGGCTCCGACGGCCTGGCATCGGCGGACATTCGACCCGTCGTTCTTCGTGCGAAAGAGGGCGTGGCCCTGATTAACGGCACGCAGGCATCCACCGCCTTGGCGTTGGCTGGCCTCTTCCGTGCCCACAGAGCCTTGCTTTCCTCGATCGTCTCCGGAGCCCTGTCGACAGATGCGGCCAAGGGCTCGACCTCGCCTTTCCATCCTGAGATCCAGGCTTTGCGAGGCCACCAAGGCCAAATTGACGTGGCGTTGTCCCTATGTGCACTGATCAAAGGCTCGGAGATCCGTGCCAGCCACCTCCTGAACGACACTCGAGTTCAAGACCCTTATAGCCTTCGCTGCCAGCCGCAAGTTGCCGGCGCCTGTCTCGACCTCATTCGTCAAGCCGCAAGCACGCTGCGCATCGAGGCGAATGCTGCCACGGACAATCCCCTCGTGCTGTCAGACGGTTCCATTGTCTCGGGCGGCAACTTTCACGCTGAGCCAGTGGCTTTCGCCGCCGACCAGATCGCCATGGCCATATGCGAAATTGGCTCCATCTCGCAGCGTCGTGTGGCTCTTCTCGTCGACGCATCCCTCAGTTATGGACTGCCCCCGTTCCTGACGTCGACGCCGGGTTTCAGCTCCGGCTTCATGACGGCCGAGGTCACCGCCGCAGCTCTCATGTCCGAGAACAAGCAAATGTCGCATCCCGCGTCGGTCGACTCGACGCCCACTTCGGCAAACCAGGAGGATCATGTGTCTATGGCGTGTCATGCAGCCCGTCGATTGCTCGCAATGACGGAGAATCTGTATTCCATCGTTGGAATCGAAGTGCTGGCAGCTGTCCAGGGCATCGAATTTCGCAGTCCCCTCAAGACCAGTCCTGCGCTGGACTCTGTGTGTCAGGCAGTCCGCTGTTTAGTCCCGGCATTGGAAGAAGATCGTTACATGGCTGACGACTTGGCTACGATTACCGAGATGGTCTCCTCGGGACGCCTGGTGCGGTGCGTGGACGCAGATATCCTCCCAGCGTTGTAGGGGCAGAAATGGAGAGCAGTAAGCATTATTACGGATGTACAGTATACGAGTTCCTAGACGGAAAGCAAACGCAAGTTCTATAACATGCTTGATGATTAGTCCAAGACACCACGCCTAGTCTACTTCATTTGTGCTTCGTGACTGCTGCTGCCCAATTCCGCCGGATAGCTCCCCAGTACTGCTGCGGAAACATCTTCATATGTCCCACGTGCCCGCTTCCACAGAAGAGTTCCACGTCGGTGCTGCGTCCCAGCCGTTGCGTCTCAGCGATATTCCGCTCCACATCCTTGCATAGAATCAGGTCATCTTCCTTGCTGTAGAGATACAGCCTGCGGGCATACTTGACCTCGTACAAGGTGTTGCTGATGGCGCGAACGGTCCAGTGGCCAGCACTCTCGCGGCCTATGGTCCACATGATTGCTCCGTGCAAGAGTAGGAAGGCAGCCCAGATGGCCTGTGTGATGACGAACGGCCAGGGAAACCAGGCGGCCGTTCCGAGCGCCATAGCGCGCGACCAGCGGGATGTGTTGTCCCACGATAGCTCCGTGCTGCCGGGCGAGGAGTCCATGACGAGAAGCTCATGGGGCATGGCGTGGCCGTGCCGCTGCTGGTACGCGTGCAGGGTCGCGCCGTAATTGATGGCGCCCATGTTGGACATTGCTTGGACGAGGATGCGGGACGCGTCGACACCAGGCGTGTCAAAGACGGCTTTCAGCACGGGCGTCATGAATGCAGATCGCTGCTGTAGGTCCGCGAACAAGACTCGGGTCATGGGCGAGAGGATGACCACCTGCGTCGCATGCGGGAAGAGGACGCGATAGCCGTCGGCGTACTTGACTACATGTTTGGCGAGGCCGTCGCCCCAGCCGTACAGGAGGACGACGGTGGGGTCGCTGCTGCGAGCTTGAGCCTCTTCTGCTGTGCTGATGGTTTCGCCAGGACGGGAGAATATTTGGTCGGAGAAGGCTGTGAAGCCTGGGAATGCAGACATGATTTGGTGCGTGATGTATCTTAACGACGGTCCAGATGCAGACCTGAAATGACCCGTTGACATGTCTCGGGGTCTTGAGCAGTGTTATATGTGAGGTACTTGTATGTAAGCAGTCATGCCGTAAATGGGTGTAAGTGAGCTTGTGCTTGTTGGCCTGTCCAGTGAGTGAGTGCATTGTGTGGGCAGACGATGTCAGGCAGTACCGAGGCTCGGAGATTATAGCGTCTGGTGACCAAACTCCGTGGCGGGATCAGAGGATACAAGACCGACCAAACACGCATACGACTGTCGGATTGGTACAAATTTGATTGGGAACGGACTTTTTCGTCGTCGGGCTATTTGATTGCCAAGATCCGGCAGCTTCGGGGTGTGCTGTGCACTCAAACGTCTCTAAATTGCCGGATTGATGGCGCCTAAGGGTACCCGTGCGGAGCGCGGCGCGTCGCTCAGCCCTGTCAATCATGCCACATGCCGGGCCGCTCATGACAAGACTGACAAGGCTTGCTCGTCGTGCACAAGCATAGTATCGGGCTCGGTGATTGGTCTTGCCCGAGACTTGCGGCCTTGACGGGCTTCCAGAAGGTAATTCGCAACTTCTAATTCGGTCACTTATTGGTGCACCGTCTGCATACATCACTGAACGCATCAGACCACAGTCGATCACTTCTGCGTCGAGACGACTGAAAAGACGCCTCTGATACATCATGATTGATGATGAGCATCGTGTGACAAGGCGAGATCTGTCGTGCGAGAGTTCTCGAGGATGGTACCGCGGCGGCGGTATCTTAGCCAAGTTTCTGGAGATATCCCTGTGCTATCAATCGTTCAACGTCGCCTTGCCGGACATAGAATTGGCTGTTCTTCGTCAGGTTAATTGCTCTGAGAGTTCAAGTCAGCGTGCATGCTCAGCAGGAAATCATGATTCCTGCATACCCATATTCCGTCTGGATCTCGCCTGCGTCCTTCAACACCCGAACGTCGATGAAAAGATCCCGCGGTGGATCCAGGCTGCCGGTAAGGTCAATGTCTGTCCATTGACCTTTATAGGCAGCCAAAAGATCGCTGTATTGCCGCACGTAGTCCTCCTCTTGAGGGCTCAGACTGCTAGTCGAAGCATCCCCAGATTGCGGTAAACCGTTCGTTGCACTGGTCGAGTCACGAATTTGCTGGCCAGACAAGTCGACCACATCGGAGCCGTTCCAGACAAGCTCCTCTAGCTTATCGGTTCGCGTTCTGTGGTAGGCTAGCAAACAGCGTTTGTTGCGTCGCATGGACAAGTGATTGACGAGAAGAGTGCAGGCGACCGCCTGGTCGGCGGCCGGATCAAATGAGCCTTGGAATGGTTCGAGAAGGTCTTTGACGTCTTTATCGAGATCGCGGACTTCTCTGGTGACTGAGCGAACCAGTTCAGTCTGGTACGATGGCAGATGTATCAAGTTCTGCGTCCTCTTGGCGTGTTGAGCCTTAATCACAATTAGCCTGTGTGGCAATGCCAGGGCCGTTACTGTCCATTGCCGTCATACCAGTTTGACTCCCAAATCTCCGTACATGGCTTCCAGTGCGCGGCGCGAGGTTTAGAGCAATCACAGGAATGCCAAGTTTGTCGGTGCAAGACGCGACTGGGGGTCAGCAAAGTTGAAGAACTGGAGATGACGTTCTCTCAACGCGCAAGTGCGCTGCAGTCTCAGGCTACGTGCAGACTGTATCCACATCAATTTGCCCCGCCAGGGATTTTGGTGACTGGACTCTGTACAACGGTGCGATCACATTACGAGAATGTTAAAAGATGCAATTGGTCTATTTTGCTACTATTTGTGTCTGTCAGGGATGCAGAACAAGCAATCGTCCAACGCCTCTTCGAGTTTGGCTGGCGGTGTCTGCACAGGAACTATAAACTCAGTCACTTTCGAGACTTATGGCATCAAGCCGACGCCTGGAGTCTACAAAGGTGACCCGCTTGTACCTGACAAGGGGAGTATGATGGTGCGCGTATTGAGGTCGCAACACTGGCGGCGATGGAGACAACGTAAAGGGTCTTGGCTCCGCGAGTCAAGGGCTGGCCTCGATATCACATGTTGCTGTATGGAAATTTCCTCCCCCGCACCTAAAGTTCATGGTAATGAACACTGAACACTGCATTGCTCTGGTTTACCGACGGGAGCTAATGCACACAATACAGCTTCGTGAAGTCGATTGAGGTCTGGCCAGTTTGGGCGGGCAGATCGCTCTGGTCACTCGTTTGTTTCTGCAAAAAACCAAACGTTAATTAGGTGAACTTCTTACAAGTATAAGGAAGTGAGTCGCCAGGGTTTTCAGGGAGAAAAGCAGCGAAGCTTTACTCGGCCATAATTCAAAACCAATTTTCAGAAATGCACAAATGCTTGTTGCTTCGTCATACAGCGGGTCTTGAGTCCGCCTCCGAAACACGGACCAATTGTCCTCATCATGAAGGTTCAGGCTGTTGCTTTGACAAAAAGCGATGTCAAGGAACTGGACAATTTGGACTTACACGTCACGAGTTGAGCCGCGCCGGGATCACGGTCACGGCTGGTTGCGATGACAAATAATGGTTCCTTGTCGCCAGTCCATGCATTTTGCAGACCTGGTAGTGTTGGCTAGGCTTCATTTCCGGGTCATGTGTTGATGCGCAAACCGTCGGAAATCGCAGGCAGCGAACGTGAGATTGTAAAGGGTAAAAGATTTTGTGTTTTTGGTCCTCTGAAAGTGGATTTCCCGGTCTGCAGTCGGAGAAGGGTCGGACCGTGATCAGCCAGCCGGCGAGTCCACCCGCCAGAGTTCCAAGGACAAGGAAGTCCGGTAGCCCGGTCTGCTATTATGACAAGTTTGCCATTTTGCGGGACATGACTTTCATTTGTGTGCATCAACGGCGATATGTATGTGCAGTCATTGGGCATGAAAAGGACCCGCGCGTAGAGTCGTGAACTTTACGGAGTAATAACGCTGCTGAACGAGGTTCCTTGACAGTTTGCGCTTTTGACGACTGTGCTGTGATTGGTTAAATAAGGTAAGCTACCAGGTGGGGGGGGGGGTTCTGCCGTCATCTCATATTCACCAGCGACTAAGCTGCGGATTTCCTACCATACCAAGTTCCATTTCCGTTGTTTTTCTTGTTTTCGCGAACAGCAGAGCTCTACTGCTCCGTCCTTATATTCATTGGAAGCCCATACAGACAGAACAGTATGCCTGTCGCACCGATCATCACTTTCAGGGCCGGCCAGTGCGAAGTTGCGGTAAGCTCAAATAGGCGAATGTTCCTCAAGACCATCGTGCTAAGTATTCACCACAGGACGCTACGTCACAGCCGCTTAAGGTCAAGCCACAAGCTGAACCAGGCTACTTATACCTGTACCTGGAAGATGGTAAGATGCTTGGTCGCTCCTCTGATGAAGATGTGGGCTGAATCGGCTAGAGTTGATGCATTTCTGCTGGAGGAAACGTTCCAAGACGCCGGACGAGCCCGAGCTCGACTTGGTTATGGTGCCGACAGATGGCAGTTTTGTTCCCTACGAATACGACGCCACTAAACCCACATCGAAGACCGACGGCCGAATCTTTGTTCTCAAGTTCGCATCATCGTCCCAGCGTTATCTCTTCTGGCTACAATCGAAATCCCAGAGTCGCGAAGGGGATCCCAGCTGGTTCAGTCCCCGAGATCGCAAGATTGGAGAAATCGTCAATCGATTGCTTCAAGGGGATGAAGTCAATGTCTTGCAAGAAATGGCCCATTTCGGTACTGGCGACGATCGACGTGACGATGACGGTGATGAGACGATGGAAGACGTTGATAGCAGCCGAGGCCCACAAGGTCACCGCGGAAGTGGGAGCGGCGGCGCTGGTCCAGATGCTACCGGAGGAGACATCAGGGAAGAAGGCCACGAATCAAGGGCAGGCGGTGCTGACGGTGCTAGAGCGTAGGTAACCCCCCGTCACGCGGTACCCAATCCAAATCCCAGGCCACAACGGCTTGGACACATTTTCATCAGGAAGGCGAAAGACTCGAAAAAGGAAAAATCTGGCAGCAGGCGTCAAATCCTGGCTTTCTTAGTACTAGAATACGCATCTAACGCCGATGAAAAGTAAAAACAAGGGGAATGATGCTTGACATCCTTTACGCTATGATACGCACCCATTTACTTGTGACCCGAGAAACTGATCAGCCTGCAGGGCTTCTTCAACAGCGATAGATGCCAACGCGGCTGTGAGGAACTTTCTAGCATCGTTACGTGGTCAACAACAGCTGCCGGAGGGGTTGCAACAGCAACAGACGGACATGCCATACCCCTATCTACATCATTTGCTTAGCAGTGCGACCACGGCGCCGCTGATCAACGGAGCATCGCCTGAGTACCTGGACAATCTACTGAGTTACCTGCCCGGGGCTGTCGTGGTTCTGGCAGCCGGCTCGGCTTCCAATCATGGGAGCCACAAGGACCCGTCGGCGTCGGCAGTGGAAGCGGCCAAGGCCTCGCTGTCGGTAGAACAAAAAAGAAGTCTTGTCAGCAGGGTTCTCAAGAGTGTGCAGTTCAATCAAGGGTTAGTTGCTATGACGATGGCCCTCAGAGACGGAGGATTACCAGGTGTGGCCGATGCGCTGCGAATTGACGTGGAAAACGGGGGCTACATGTCCGGACAGCAAATGCCCTTGGGGGGAGGTCGAGCTGTTAAGGCATTTGTCGATGGTGTCAAGAAGAAGGTCAAGGAAAGCAAATAATGCTCGTCAATCAAAGCCGAAACCATGCATTATCGAAATATATGTATCAAAGGTCTCAATCAGGCGAAAAAGGCCTTGGCAGCCCGTCGGCGACGTCTTCCTGGCTTTCAACTCCGATGCAGATAGTGTGCCCAGAAAAATTTCTAAAGCGCAGAAATGAAGAAGCGGTGTCAGAATCAATCCAATGTCGCCCTGAATATTTCAGATCACGCATGTTGACATGCTGAAGTCGTGTTTCGTTGACTTGTCCACCTTGGGCGCCTTGCCCCGCGGCGGCGAATCATGCGTCGGTGAAACCCGTCTGTCGCCCCGGCGCAAAAAAACGAAAGACGCGTCTGCGTATCCCCATCACTCAAATCTCTGTGCGCTCACGATATTGTTGCACGCGCAGCGACGGCCATTATGAATGTTCCATTCCCGACGGATATTCGGGACTTCGACAGTGATGACCGGATATCCTTTTCGAGGCTTGACAATAAGTATCTTGCCGTAAGCGACGAAGGAGCAGAGTACGGATTCGACGCTGAAGCAAGGCGATGGGTACCAGTCGAGGAGTCAGAGCTCCCAAGCGATGACCCCAACGAATTGAACCAGAATCTCATCAATGGGAAACCGGAATCAGAGGACACGTCAAAAGTGAGTTCAAAGGAGAAGAGATGCCCGACCTGACGATAACAGCAACCCTGATCCCAAAGCTGAAGAATTCAGGGAGCACGGATAGCGCCAGCTAATGTCAAATTTCTAGTCACGGCCGAACAAAAAGCGGAAAGCACCCCCTCAGCCAAGACAAAATACAGCTGTGTACGTGACAGGTCTGCCTCCAGATGCCACAGTTGAGGAAGTCCATGACCTCTTCTCACGCAAAGCCGGGGTCATCGCCGAAGAGATTGACAGTGGCGCACCTCGCATCAAGATGTACTCAAACGAAGCTGGGGAATTCAAGGGCGACGCGCTTATCGTCTTCTTCAAGCCGCAGAGCGTGGAAATGGCCATCATGCTTCTCGACGACACAGACTTCCGCATCACATCGAGCGGCACGACAGAAGGTCGCATGCGCGTCCAAATCGCTGACTCCAGCTACAAGAAGACGACGTACGACGAACAGCAACAGCCCGGAGAGAAAAGGCAGAAGAACGATCGGGACAGACAGAAGATCATCAAGAAGACGCAGAAGCTGGATGCGAAGCTGGCTGATTGGGATGACGACGAGGACGTGTATGCCGCAAACGGGCTGCAACAGCCGTCGAAGAAAGACAAAACCGTTGTCCTCAAACACATGTTTACGCTGGACGAGCTTGAAGAGGACCCGGCGGCTCTGTTGGATATCAAAGAGGATATTCGGGAGGAATGTGCCAAGTTAGGGACCGTGACAAGCGTCATCTTATACGACGAGGAGCCCGACGGCGTAGTGGTCGTGAGGTATAAAGAAGCCGCGGCTGCAGCGGCATGCATCGAGCTGATGCAAGGGCGGAATTTCGACGGACGTGTGGTCGAGGCTTCATTGAAGACGGGAAGGGAAAAGTTTAGAAAATCCGACAAGGACGCCAGTGCTATGGGGGATTCCGATTGAAGCAAACAGATCGGCTCGCCTCCGATGCAAGAAATATTCTCTTGCACTGTCTCGTGCATATGATTATGATACCCGTATCTCAGACCATCATGTATAAAAACCTCTACCAAGATCTGCTTTTGGTCGCGCCAGCGAGACTTGCCATTCAGCTTCAGGACACATGCGCCAAGGTCATACATACAAACACATACATATCTGTCTCTTATCACCCACCGAGCACATACTTCAACAGCATCATCATACGGCAAACGCACATGACATCCGCGAACCTTCTGAAAGACGTTTGAAGATTGTTTTCCTTGATCTTGTTTCAGCATGATGCAGGCTGTCATGCGGCGCATACGGCAATTGTTGTTGTTTCGAGGCTGGCGCGTCCCGATTACTTTTCTTACCTTCTTTGTGCTACTCCATCCATAGACGTCAACTTCGTGACGGGTGTCTCACAGAGGCCGGTGAGCATTCGCGTTAATGATGTCAAGCGTGCTGATGTTAGTCTCGAACCTGAAAGATATTCAAATTCGCCAGTTTACCGCGACCAGCGAGTCGAGATCATACGCTGATAATGACCTAAGCGGCTCACAGCATGGTCTAGCAGCAGTCGCGTCGGACAACTGTGGTTTCGCGCGAAAAGCGAAATGCATGCACTGTCAGATCGTCTTGCAATAAGTCACCGGAAGCCAGCGCGGCAGACGATGCTGCATCAGGAGGCGGCCACGATCACCGCACGCGGGTTTACTCGAAGCGAAATGGTTGAGGCATTTCAGAAGTAATAGCAAGCCTTCACGCCCTCCTAGATAGTGCACAATGATGTGCCACCCCTGGGATTTAAGACATCAGACAAACAGCCTTGGTGTCGACTGCTGCCAGTAAAAGCAGTGTTGCGCTGGAAACTGCTATCAGCATTTGTCTACCTCGGCACACGGAGCACCCTTACGCGCGCCTTCGATAAAACTCTTGCGCTTATAGTGGAGATGCCCCTGTCTACAAATCTTGTGTACCACCTCGTCGAGTAAAGAAACATCCACGGTAATTAACGGAAACATTGCGGCCATCACCATGAGAGAGTGACGAGCTGGTGGGGAAGTGTAGGCGGTGGGTCATTGAGGCACTCTGTCGTTGCTGGGCAACCGCACGGGTGTTCATACGTACATATATTGATTGGCCTTGTCGAGCGATCTCGCAAGATTAGCCTGGCTGACTCGAGCAGCCGTTCGCATGTCGTTTCCTCGAACTATCTTTGAGAGCTTCTCTTTGATATAGGGGTTCATTTTGAGTACATAATCTTACCCGTTTCCTGCTGGTAGCATTTGCTCGGCCTACACGCTCCGTAGAGTGAACCCCGCGACACGTGGGAGGGCTAACACATCGGCCGCTCTTGCCGCATTCCTCGAGCACTTTCCCCACGCTTCTCGAATCTCGTTGAGCAACAAGGTAAGCTTTTCAACTGCTTCTGCCCATCAGTCATAATCATGCTCGGGCAGCCGCCCAATTGACTCGATCCACCATGCAGTTATTCCTTGTTTCCAGTCATGGGGATTCTCCCAAATCCCTTGCGATCGCGGGAACCAGTGCTTCCGCAGTACCAGAACATAACTTCTCCCACCAAGGAGCGCTTCTCTGACGACGATGACGACTTTGAATATTCAGACGAAGAACTTGACAGCTCCTACCACTCTGGGTCCTCAACGTCTGATACTTCAAGAAATGTGTCCAGTTCAGCAGCAGCAATCGGCTTGCTATTATCGCCTAGGCGGACAGCGCATCAGCAGCTCACAGGAACTCGAGCAAAGCTATCAAAGTACTATCCATACCGTTTGCCTACCAAAGTGACTCGCTATGTTGTCTGCGGTGTGATAGGCGTCATCGTCCTCATGGTGCTGAGCTTGGTGCGGGCCAGCCAAGTAGAGAACTGGAAGGTGGCGAATGGCAAAATCAAGTCTCCAGCATCCCCTCCTCCCGTCTGGGAAAAATTTCCGTTCTTGGAGAGGTACTATGGTGGCATACGAACGCTGACGCCGTTCAACGAGAGCAGACCCTCGTATCCCAATGAAGCTGTCGTGCAATCAAACCCGGATGATAAGCTGGCAAGGACCGAGGCCAAAGTCGACACACCTTCAAGTACATCATGGGAAGATTACGCCGCTGCGAACAAGGAATCAGATATTCAGGAGTGCTTCATTGACGCTGCCGGGAGGGTTCGCGTGCCCCCTCTGCGGTACTACAATAGGCGAACTCAGGGATTCCCCAAGCACGTCACCGGCTCGTACGAGCTTCTGAAATTGCCTGAAGAAGTCTGCTTCGAAAGATATGGCCGATATGGGCCATATGGGCTCGGATACTCGATCAAGATGGGCGGATTGTCAACCGGGGAACATGGCGAGAATGACGGCCTTGATTCTGTGTGGGAAACTACGCCTAGAGTTGACTACCGGCAGATCGACTGGGCTGAGGTGCAGCGTCGATGCTACAGTGCCAACGCTCATCGATACAAGGCCTTGCCCCAAAGGACACCGGTGTCCCATGGATTCTATATTGGAGACACTAGCTCAAATGGCATCGTGAACCGACGACAAGATTATAGCAGCGACGTTCCCAAACGCGTCAATGCCACCGTGGCCGGCGCTCCGTCTACCGAAGGTACCAGAGTCAAAACTACTACTGGGTCTCTTCCACGGACTGCCGTCGTCATCAGATGCTGGGATGAATACTTTTTCCGCGAAGACGACATCGCTAATGTGCGCTCCATGATCGCGGAATTGACCTTGGCATCCGGTGGCCGATACCACGTGCATCTTTTGGTGCAAGTGAAAGATGACGGGAAACACCCTGTTTGGGCAGATCATGAAGCCTACGACAAAAGAATAAAGGAAACGATTCCTAAAGAATTTCAAGGTCTTGTAACTCTCTGGACAGAGACGCAAATGCTAGCACTTTATCAAGGCATATACGATACTTGGACGCGAGGGCCAGACTTGCCTGTTCATGGCGTCTATCGCGGACTGTCCATGGCCATGCAGCATTTTGCTTACCTACATCCCGAGTACGAGTATTTTTGGCAATGGGAGATGGACATTCGTTACACAGGTCACCACTACGACTTTATCACCAAATTGGAGGAATGGTCCAAGGCTCAGCCGCGCAAAGGTCTCTGGGAGCGAAGCTCACGTTTCTACTTCCCCAATTTTCATGGGACATGGGAAGACTTTTCGCACATGTCCCGCGTACAGAGCGAGATGGGAACCGTGAATGCTGAAAATATCTGGCAAAATGTAGGTGCCACAGACCAGCCGGCGCTGCCAGGCTCGAGGCACGCAAAGACGGTCTGGGGACCAATTCGACCTTCCGATGAAAATGACTGGTTTGAAACAGAAGAAGATCCTGTCCCTCCGTCGACCCTTGAAGCGGACAAGTATCATTGGGGTGTTGGAGAAGAAGCAGATTACATCTCACTCAACCCTATTTTCGACCCTGAAGGGACAACATGGCTTCTCAAGGACGACATCACGGGCTACAATCGCAGCGAGGCTTTGCCTCCTCGCCGCGCTGCCATCATTACCACATCCAGAATGTCACGCCGTCTCCTGATGAAGATGCACCGAATGACAGCTTTCAAGAAGCAGATAGCCTTTCCCGAGATGTGGCCGGCCACGGTAGCTCTCCAACACGGATTCAAAGCTGTATACGCTCCCCATCCAATCTTCGTGGACCGCAAATGGCCTGTCGAGTACATGGCACAGACGTACAACAGCGGCCGAGACGGATCGACTGGCGGTTCGAGAACGAGCATATTCGGCGAGAGAGAGCACAATCTCAAGGGTCTTTCGTGGTTTTATAATTCGGGCTTTGCGCCCAACTTGTATAAAAGATGGCTGGGGCTGAAGGTCAACAACGACGGAGGAGAAGACTTTGAGAAGAGTGCCGACGACTCAAAAGATGGCCAAGGAGTCGGCGGCATGCGCGGTGGTGAAGGAAGGATGTGCATTCCGCCCATGTTACTGCATCCCGTCAAGGACGTCGAGCTGCCGGTTGAGGCGCCCCAGGAAGTGCAGAACATCCCGCAGGATTCGGATCCTGCTGCATAGTTGGGATCAATGAGCTCGAGCACACCGAGGTTGTGATGGGTAACTTGATTAGCAGGCGTTCGGGCGTACTTGAAGCCGCAGGCTACGGCAAGAGCTTTGATGCTCATGAATGCATGTGTACAGAAACATCACGCTCACCTATACTCGGATAAAACGCACGGGTTAGATGCGCATTTATAATTGATAGCCACAAACATGATATTTGGTCCATGTCCTTGCCCGAGGAGCAAGCTGCAGTGCATTTATTCCTGGAGCGCTTCTACGCTTCAAAATGTGGTCGAAGGAAATGAATGGACTCGATGAAATTGACGATACAATGTTGATCCTTCCAGACCTGACATTGACGAAACATTTGCATGACAAATTCGACCTGTCAAGCCGCCCCTAAGCCTTTCAGCCGGACTTTGCTCGTCACTTCCGTGACTACAGACCGTTCTCTTGTACGCCAATATGCTGCTCGTTCGAATAAATCGTTAATAACCAAGTCATTTGTAATGTTGGCGGCTCCTCAATGTAAGTGACGCCAAGGATCTTTATTTCATTTTCAGACCATGGAGATTCTCACACAACACGCTTCACTTCGAAGAACCGACGCAACCACCAGACTTGAAACAAAGATTCGCCAACGACAACACCAAGGACAAAGAGATTCCACCACTTGACGCGAGCATTGGTGCTCTCGGCGGTGTTGCGGTGGGTTCGCTCACGGAGAACAATATATTGCTGCTCGTCTTTGACTTGGGCCAGAAGTTCAGAAAGTTTGCGCACTGCGGCAGCGGGCCAGAATTGTCAGTCTCGCGGGCCCGCATGGTGCAATTGATGACGGGCGTACCTTCAGCCTCAATGGGATCGGATGGCATTTCTGATTCCGAGACGTAGACCACGCCGTGGACGTTGAAGGAGACCTCCTTGCTGCTGGCGCCCCAGTGCTGGTTACCGAAGCAGTATGTGTACTTTCCGTCGCTGTGAGCGGTGAAAGAGTGGTCACCGTTGGACACGGTCCGCTCATTGATTTCGTAATTGCCGGAGGGATTCAAGATCTAATTCGAGAAGGGAAAAAAGTGAGTACTCAGACACGGGAGGCATGACGATGAAGAACACTCGACTGGCGGTCACGTACCCAGAAATCACTCTCGAGATTACCGGCGCTGCCAAATTCCCGATCGCCAATTTGAAATGTGACAGTCATTTTGTCATCGCGATGCAAGCTCTCATGGAAACATTCAATACCATGAGCTGGGAGAACAATGTTGTGCGCGCTGGTGATTCGGAAGACTGCCGTTGCTGCGAGCAGCGACCGTATGACTGCGTGTGGGAACATATTTGGCGGCCTTTTTCAGATCAATGAGAGAACCGCAGGACGTCGAGACTCGGCTGAAAGATGCTCCTCATGGGCAACATAACATCCTTTCGAAGTAGCTGGTGTAAGGATCGCAGGACGTGACACCTTTGCTGCTACCAGAATTGCCAAAATGGGTCTGGCGCGCGGTGGACGAAGGGAGCTCCACCTCAACCAGTCAGCGCGTCGACGAAAGAATAAACTGGGCCCCAAGCCTGTGCAGTCTCCAAGACCCCTTTCTTGCAAGAGCCTCGGAGTCGCACCACTGATTGACCGAGCCACACCGGAACTCTAGCTTTGTGCACTGTACAGAATGGGGTGGCTGATGGAAACGGTTTTCCTGTACCTGAAAAATTCCGATACTGTGGCAAGACGTGGCGGCGTACCCCGACAGCCTCGGGGTCGCGTCACGGATTCTCCCACCTTGAAGGCTCGTTGTGCACAGTGGTGACCACTGCCCTGCCAGGTTGTGGGTTCCAGGGCATTCTACCGCTCCGGAGGCTCCTTTCAAGGCCGAGGAGGGGGCTGGATGGCCCCTACGGCGGGCGATGAAAGGGGGCCAGAGCTCCGAAAACGCAGTCGATTTGCCTGCTAGGCCCCTCCGACGGCTGCTGCAGGCGCCCACCTGCGTGTCGCCGACGGGTCCGGGCAGAAGGGGAAACAAGAAAGAAAAAATAGAGAGTAACCCGGCCCACGATAAACTTCTACCTCTCCTTACTTTATCCACTCTTGCACGCCCACTCACTCTCTCGGAACAACGCGCAATACCATCCATCAAGGAGTAAGTCGGTCTCTTCGCGCTCATGAAATGGTCGCGGTTTGTTTGCTCGTGCACTCGTATCATGCCGAAGTCGACGAGAAGGCATCATGAGGCGGCATGCCTCTCGCGTGGGTGCGCGCACAGTGTGAATTCATGCACCCGCTGCCAATGCCTGCCTGTCTTATCCCTGGACATGTGTCCTCTGCCCGCGCACGAGTATATCAAGTCGCATCCCCAAAAATCCCCAAACCCTGCTTCATTGGGCTTACCATACCAACACTGGCATCGCCATTGCACCACCCCCGCATACACGACATCGGTCCCATCATTTCTTTTACTCTGTATTCGTTTATTGACGTCGTGCTCTGGGTTGTCGAAGACGAACAAATCTCTGATCGGCTCAACTCACGCGTGGCAATCAGGAAACCGACATTTCTCGACCCCGTCGATCCCTCGCTCTCGCCTCTCCGCGTCATTATCCGCCGACATCAAGATAAACGATCAACAGGCTCGAGCCCGCAGCTGTCATCATGGGTATGACCATTTCCAAGCTGTTCGATAAGGTGTGGGGGAAGAAGGAGATGCGGATTTTGATGGTCGGTCTCGATGCCGCCGGTAAAACCACTATCTTGTACAAACTCAAGCTCGGTGAAATTGTTACCACCATTCCCACCATTGGTATGAGAACCCAACACCCCGCTTCTTGATGACGAAACACGGGCCCAGACGTCGATTTTCGTCACGACTGTGGTACACCCATGACGCGGTCGCCGGCACTTGTCTCAATCTAACGTCTTTGTGTTATTCAGGCTTCAACGTCGAGACTGTCGAGTACAAGAACATCCAGTTCACCGTATGGGACGTCGGTGGCCAGGACAAGATTCGTCCTCTTTGGAGACATTATTTCCAGAACACTCAGGGCATCATCTTCGTGGTCGACAGCAATGACCGTGACCGTATCGTCGAGGCTCGCGAGGAACTCCAGCGCATGCTCAACGAGGACGAATTGCGCGACGCCATTTTGTTGGTCTTTGCCAACAAACAAGATCTTCCTGTATGAAGTTTCGCTTCTGTTCATCGGCACACTCTTTCCCACCTGGCTAACCGCGGCTTGATAGAACGCGATGAACGCTGCCGAGATCACCGACAAGCTCGGCCTACACAGCCTGAGGCAACGCGCTTGGGTAAGTCCGCCTCGACGACTCTGCGCCCAAGCGGCCTGCACGGTCGTCCTTTCGTCATAATAAATTGTGCTGGCTAACAGTCGTCTCCAAATAGTTCATCCAGTCTACTTGCGCTACTTCCGGTGATGGTCTGTACGAAGGTCTGGAGTGGCTAGCCGGCACCCTTCGCAAAGCCGGCCACCAGTAAAAACGCCCACGAGAAGCCCTTGGACCAACTTCCGCTTTCTTATCTGTGCTGGCTCATGACACGTGCTCTCTTCGGATCCGGACCTCTCATCATGGCGAGGTCTTGATTGTAATTTGAAAAGCTATCGATCAGCCAATCGAAACAATTTTTTTTAAAAATTTGGTTCCTCATTTTGCATCTCTGCTCGACTCTTTTCCGCGCTTCTTGCTCATTCGGTGTTGTCGTGAGGCACTGTTATAGATGTTACTGGCACAAGGGAATTCGCAGTTCGAATGGACAGGCATGTACCTGGGCGGACGAAGTGTGTGACGTGGACGGATCGTGCGAGGATTGCAACGTTTCGCAAGCGAAAGCGGTCGTTGGAGCGACACAGTCAGTTTGACGTGATGGCAGGATTTGGATTGGCCTGGAACTGTGGCATGCTAGCTGGCTTGACATGCAGCAGCAACTAGACACAACGTGCTGGCAAGACGGGCATGGCTCGAAGACATTCTTAAGCAAAGAGGAAAGCTCGGTGTCAGGGCTGACGCGGTCATGTTATGTCTTGTGTTTGAGAATCTTGTTTGTCGTTCTGTCTCTTGGTTGCGCCAGATGGGCGGAGTTGGGTCCGTCACGCACAGATCCGATCGGAACATGGTGGCGAGAAGGGATCATTGGTGGCTTACACTGTTCGATTGTAAAAACCAAACAAAAAATAAATAATGATCTGGTTTGCTTCGTTGCGATGGCTGTCGAGAATCTCGTTACAAACAGATTGCTAGTTGACCTGTGACTAGATTTATGGGGCTTCTAGCAGAGCGTCGGTAATTACCACAGCGAGCGTTGTGCTTTTACTGTGAATAATATAATGCCTTACATTGATAACGCTTTTCGCATCACTTTTGTTTTATGAACGACGTTCGTGGCATACTAAAACGCATCTTCTGAATTTTCGTCTGGAGCGTACATTGCTCAAACGTGACATAGGCAATTTGATGAATATGAATCAGGTTGCTTGATAAATTTGAACTTCTTATATTTACAAAGGTTATGCATGACATAATTTGCGTTGGACGATATTTGCACACGCGGGGGTATATGATTGTGAAAGGGGAGTGCACCGAATGCGCAACTGTACAATCCACCATGGATTAACGTGAGATGAGTGATGTTTTCTTTGCGTTAAAGGATGCTGAGTTTCAGTAACAGAGTGGAGAGTTTCGATTCCTGTTTTATGACGCGGCTTCGGTAGTGTTGACGACCAGGAGACCGCTGTTGTCGTCCCGAATCTTGACCTCGGCGGCTTGCCCCATCTTGAGCTGGCCGCGGATGATCTGATCGGCGAGGCCGTTGCCAATCTCGGTGGTAATAAGGCGGTTGAGGGGCCGGGCGCCGAACTTGGGATCGTATCCGCGATCTGCGAGCCAATCCTTGACGGCGTCGGGAACGGTCAAGCGGATGCGCTTGTCGTCGAGGCGCTGCTGGAGCTGAGCGAGGCGAATGTCGACAATGTCGCGGATGGCGGACTTGGCGAGGCGCTTGAAGATGATGAAGGAGTCAATGCGGTTGAGGAACTCGGGTGGGTAGGCGTGCGAGACGACGTCCATGACGGCGGTGCGCACCGAGGGGTCGATCTCGCCGTCGGGCGTCTCCTTGTACGGGTGGTGGGGGTTTTGGCCGACGAGAATGTCGGCGCCGAGGTTGGACGTTAGCACGATGATTGTGTTTCGGAAGTCGACCTTGTGGCCTTGTGCGTCTGTCAGGTAGCCCTCGTCGAGGACCTGGAGGAGCAACGACGATATGTCGCGGTGGGCCTTTTCGAACTCGTCCAGGAGCAGGACAGCGTAGGGCTTGCGACGCACCGCCTCGGTCAGCTGGCCGGCGTCTTCGTAGCCGACGTAGCCGGATGGCGCGCCGATGAGACGCGAGATGGTGTGCTTCTCCTGGAACTCGGACATGTCGAACCTTACGACGGCCGATTCGGTTGAGAAGAGAAAGCCGGCGAGTTTCTTGCACAGCTCAGTCTTGCCGACGCCCGTGGGGCCCAGGAAGAAGAAAGACGCCAGCGGCCGGTTCTCGCCGCTCAGACCGGCGCGTTGGAGCCTCACCGCGTCTGACACGGCCTTGATGGCATCGTCTTGGCCCTTTACTGCCTCGCGGAGCGTGTCTTCCATATGCACGAGCTTCTCGATGTGACCCGACGTGAGCTTCGACACGGGAATGCCCGTGATGCGGGACACCACGTTGGCGATGTCGTCCGAGGTGACCGAGTCGTGGATAAGTGTGTCGGGGCCTGCCTGCTTCTGCTGCTGCGATTCCTGGTCCTCCGACGGCAGCTTCTTCTCGAGATTGGGAATGACACCGAAGCGAAGCTCCGACGCACGCGCAAAGTTGCCATCCCGCTGCGCCTGCTCGAGATCAAACCTTGCCTTGTCCAGTTCCTCCTGGACTTTCTTGACGGATTCGATCTCCAGTCTCTCCTTTTCCCAGCGAGCGTTGAGGCTGGCTATTTCATCTTGGTAGTTTTTCAGGTCGCGCTCCAGCTTCTCTCGACGCTCTTGGCTCGCCACGTCTTTCTCCTTGCGCAGACTCTCCAGCTCAATTTGAATTGTCATGATCTTGTGGTCCAGACGCATGATGTCCTCAGGTTTGGATTCGTGCTGAAGCTTCAGGTGGCTGGCGGCTTCGTCCATTAGATCGATGGCCTTGTCCGGCAGGAAGCGATCGGTTATATATCGATTGGAGAGGGTAGCCGCGGCAACCAGGGCGCCGTCGGTGATGCGCACACCGTGATGGACCTCGTACTTGTCCTTGATGCCGCGCAGAATGCTGATGGTGTCCTCCACAGTAGGTTCGCTGACGATGATGGGTTGGAACCGACGCGCCAGTGCTACGTCCTTTTCTATTTGTCGATATTCGGTGAGCGTCGTCGCGCCGCAGCATTGTAGTTCGCCACGGGCGAGGGCAGGCTTGAGCAAATTGGAAGCATCGATGGAGCCTTCAGCTTTGCCGAGACCAAGCAGTGTGTGCAGCTCGTCTATGAACAGAATGACCTGTCCTTCGGCCTTCTGGACCTCGTCGAGCACCTTCTTCAATCGCTCCTCAAAATCGCCGCGAAACTTGGCACCAGCAATGAGGGAGCCGAGGTCGAGACTTATGACTCGCTTGTTCTTGATGCTCTCGGGCACGTCACCCCCAATGATGCGGTTGGCAAGGCCCTCGAGAATGGCGGTTTTGCCTGTGCCGGCGTTACCAATGAGGACAGGGTTGTTCTTCGTCCGTCGTGATAGAATCTGTATCGTTCGCTGGATCTCAGCGTCTCGTCCGATAACAGGATCGAGCTTGCCGTCTCTGGCGCGAGCTGTGAGATCGATGCCGAATTGCTCCAGGGCTGGCTTCTCTTCCTCCCCTCCTCCCATGTTCATGCGGTGAGTCCCGCCCGGGGGATGCGGTCGGCCGGTCGCGTAGCATCGTGTGGGCGCGATTCTAGAGAATGATATGGATGGTCTTGGTAAGACACGCAAAGTTTGTGTTGAAGCAGATAGCGATAGCAGCCGCGGAGAGCGAGCGGTTGTGGCGTGAGTCGCACGCTGAACCGTCGATAATATCTGGCGTCTGGCTTGCGCTTGCATTCTAGCAACTGAGACGAGATAGGGCAGAAAGAGTTGTCAAGTACGAGAGCCCATCATGAAACTAGAGCCTGTCGCAAAAAAAGGCCTACATAAAATACTACACAAAAGGCCCATCAAGAGCTCCTTTCGAGGTTTCTAGACCGCTATAGCAGCTTCTCGCATGTTCGGCGCTCCGACGCCGGACCTCTGATGAACCCCACATCTGCCCGGCACCACGGGCATGGACAGACGGACGTAGCCTATCTTATCATCACGTGCCTTCAACCCCCGTGTCCCACAAAGTCTGGTCGCAAAATGACGACCCAGCGATGGCACCGTATACGGTTAGCGCCAGAGGGTTCACAACTTGCTTCCCACAAACTCGCTAGTGGCCCTCCTTAAAGAATTCTATCATTATTCGGGCGAAGCATCATCACAAACGCGACTTTGCCTTCCCCTCCCTCACCCCAACGAGACCGGAAGACTCGAGAGCCACAATGTCGGCCAAGCCTACAACTAAGAAGTTCGGCAAGTCGACCCGGGAGGTCCCTCACCACTCGGAGAAGGCCAAGAAGTGGTATCCTGCTGAGGATGACAACAAACCCAAGAAGGTGAGTCTGATGATGATGAATCAAATGGTGATGTTATGCGGAGCCGCTGGGAACTCCGTGACTACCATGGAGGCGGAACGGGCAATCCAAGGGTTTTGGGGAGACGCGATTGCGCAAGGCCGGAATGCCGACAGATACGATATAAACGGCGCGAATCGCTGCGCTCGACACCGCGGTTCTTCACCATACGAGCTCAACTCGGCAGGCCAATCGGAGTGATCAAACAAAGGCCTCGACACGTATTCCGCCTTTTCCGCGCGTCAAAACCGATTGCACGGGACAGCCAGAGCAGAAGCCAAATGGAACAGCCGTGACGCATATATGCACATGAAAGACGAGAAAGTCGCTAACTCGCCATTGCTCAAATCGCAGGTCCGCAAGGCCATCCGCTCCTGGTCCCCACGCCAGTCGCTCCAGCCCGGCACCGTGCTGATTCTCCTCGCCGGTCGCTTCCGCGGCAAGCGTGTTGTCCTCCTCAAGACGCTCGACCAGGGCGTCCTCCTAGTCACAGGACCCTTCAAGATCAACGGCGTTCCTCTGCGACGAATCAACTCCAGATACGTCATTGCTACGTCGTTCAAGGTCGACATCTCTGGCCTCGACACCAAGAAGATCGAAGAGATCGCCCAGCCCAAATACTTCACTGGCGAGAAGGCCAAGGACAAGGCCGGCGAAGAAGCATTCTTCAAGCAAGGGGAGAAGGCCGAGGTACGTTCACTTTGCCAATCTTCCGGCCCGCTTCAGATCTGAAGCGCCAGCGTAACCCAAGTGGTCTTGGAAAAGGGAATGGACAAACATTTCTAACGGTTTCGTTACAGAAGAAGAAGATTAACAGCAGCCGCGCCGCCGACCAAAAGGCCGTTGACAAGGCCTTGCTCGCCAGCATCAAAAAGGTCGATATGCTCGCAAGCTACCTCAGAAGCTCCTTCAGCCTGCGAAAGGGAGACAAGCCACACGAGATGGTTTGGTAGTGGACTTGCTCTCTCGAAAAATTTCATGACGCAATGGACCAGCAACAAACCTTCATGAAGTGCCAATTGGTCCTGGAGAGGGGTCAGGGAAGGGAATGGGGAGGGGGAAAGGTAGACATGAGGGACAGCTGCACAGCGTGGTAACGAAGAGCCGAGCTGTTTCACGTGCGACAGTATCGGTGTAGAAATGGGAACCGGGATTCTCCAAAGCTTTCAAATAGGCTACATTAGCCAATTGCATTTGGAAGTCGATGGTATCGTTCAGAACTTGGCGTCTGTAATCAGTTCTTTGCAGTCATAAACAAATATAAAACAAGCATGCAGGAATAATGTCACCAGGAAAAGCGCTCAATGCATCGACGGGATTTCCATTCTGTACCGAACAAGCTAAAGGCTCTCAATCGTTGTGCATGGACCATCATTTTCTCCGCAATACATAACCGGACAATTCGCACATCGAACCATGGCTCAACAGTGGTAGCATCATCATATGACATGCGACGTGCAAACGACCACTACTCCCCGACGCCTTGATCTCTTGTACAATGTCATGCTGTTCTACAACACCGCACGCCTCACTGCGTGGCCCGTCGTTGCGGCTGTTGCGTTTACTTTGCTACAGGTTTCGGTCAACCCAGCTCTGAATCATGCCGGTGAGGCTGGGCTCGTAATGCTTGATGGAAACACAGCTGGTAGCCTCATCCAAGGACGTGTTGGCCTGGACGAAGACCTTGCGGGGCTGTTTGTTATCGAGAACAACCTTGCGCACCCGATTGCCCCAGAAATCAGGATCAACCCTGGTCATCTCGCTGTAGAAGTTGGTACCGTTCTCCACGTCTGCGGTGGACTTGAAGACATGAAGCTTCTGAAGGTAGTCAGCGACAGCCTTCCGGCCGGACGTAAGTATCTTGGATCGATCGAGGTCGATAGTCAGGTCTGAGAGAGTTTCGTCGCTATACTTCAGCTGACAGAAGTCATCGCCAGCCTCCAGGAAACACTTGAGAATCGAGAAACGGGCTTGACTATGAGCCTGTCCCCATTTACGGCTCTTCGGATCCCACAACTCAATTGAAGCAAGGCCGGCCCGGGCCATGGAAAGATAGGATGCAAAGAGGACATCGCCAGCTTCGCTGTTCATGTCCAGAGACCCGTCTCCGAAACCAAAAATCTTCAAGACAGGGAATTCGCAGCTAAGGTGCATGGCGACTAGTTCGGCTCGACACTCCTCATACGAGGCGGCGATGCTGCCGAACACGGAACCCCAGGTTTGGCCAGGCTTGTACCATGTGTTGATAGGCTTCTTCGTGACGGGACTGATAGGAGGATTCTCTTTGTCGAAGTTGAAGACGCCTGGCGACGTCTCTTGCAATAATTTCCCGCAACCATGTCCTGTTTCAGAATTCAGTAAGTCATCTGCAGACCTGGCTATAGCTTAGTCGTAACAAGCGCCAAAAAACTCACCTGTCAGTTCGTGAAGGCCAACTTGCACTTCAAAAGACGCATCTCGGTACTTTTTGTATACTTCAATGTCCTTATCGTTGATGAAGGGAACCTTCTCATTCGGTGCCTTTGCGCTGACAACGTTGCCCAGCGAGACGTTTTTGAAGCCCTCATTCTGGCGGATATCGTCGTAGTTGGGAATATTGATGCCGGCGGGGATTCCCGAACCAGCAAAAGTCAAAACCTCCAACGAGGTGAAATCTGGCGACAGAAACTTGTCCTTTTCGAATTCCTCGTCCCAAGGAAGCAGGGGTATGAGTTTCGGCGCTGCTGCGACAAGCTCGCCGAATGCACGCGTTCGCTCCAGGTTGACCATGGAAGCGAAGCCTTCCCACTCGCCGCGTATACCAGCTGGATCTCGATAGGTCTCTACGAAGCCAATGTTGCACTCCACCATGGGGCCTTTGTCTTTTATCCAATCTCTTTGTGCATTTTTGAAGGCCTCTAAGGAACCTGTTTCAAAAGATTCGCTGTAATTGGTATGCATCGAGCGTTGCGTGTCATTTTCGGCGTTCTCGGCCGCCTTCTTCGCGTAGGCTGCAATGCTTTTCATCTCGACGGCGTAGTCACCGTAAATGAGTCGAATAGTCTTGCCTTTCAAGACACCGTCTTCGACGGTGAAGACTGTCTCTTTCCCGATATCCCCGCCTTGCGAAGGGACGCTTGTCACTGCTGATGCGATCAAGATATCGAAGGAGCCATCGTCATTTTTACGAAGCCTGTTGTTCTCTGGCAATAGACCTTTTTTTGCCATCCATGCGGAGACGGCCTCAATTTCGCCCTGTGTGATGGTGGGAGAATGAGGATAGTAAGTGGTCATATGCCCAGCGTCAATAAAGCCGAAGTGCATCAAACCAGGTTTATCGTGACTAAAGATGCCCCCCTTGGTGGCTTCGTAAAATTTAGTAGCCTCAGGAGACGTGGCAGCGAGGGCAGCAGTAGACTTCTCACTGCACCGAGGCAAGAATTTGGAATCACCAAAGCTTTTGTAATTTCCGTTGTTGCCGAGGAACATGGCCGCATACTCCAGGAAGCTGGTCACCTCGGCCTGATCGACACCAGCGGTCTTAGCCAAAGCTTCCCAGTCGCCATCGCAGCTCTTATGAAGAGTGAGGATCAAATCGTAAATGGGCTCGGATTCGGGAGAGATTTGTCTGAGAACAATCCTTGTGCCTGCAAAACAAGCTCTACGTCGCGGTGTCAGCCAGGCCGGAGGCGCGAGAAATTGCACGGTCAGATGGGTGAGCTGACTTGCTGATGAAGTGAGCGTAACGCTTCTGCTTCTCGCTCAGTGCCTCGAAATGCTTCTCGATTTCTAGTCGAACCACCGACGGGGGTTGATCGGCGAGAAAATGCTTCAATTCTGCTGTTTCCATGGTGGAAGAGAATCTCTGATGCTTAAGAGGCGCTTCGAGACGATAGACGAGGGCAGCGCCAAATGGACTATGACGACGAAAGGATGGGCGGCAGCGGATTAGCGAGCTTAGAGATGAAGAGCGTCTGGCGACGAAGGGCGACGCAAATAACATGAGGAGCGAAGGAAGATGCCAACGACGAATGCAAGCAGCCTCATCGAGAACAGCAAAGACTGCGCTCCGCAAATTATACAACGTGGGTGGCAGGCCTGGAGGCTAGCGCGCGCGCAAAAGATTGGCTTGTTTGCGACTCTCAAAGCCTCAGGGCTCAAGGGTACCTTCCAAGTCGGGCTGTGTCTGCCGTTGCCTGTGCCATTCCTGAGGCCACATTTGGTCTTGGGAAAGGTTCCCATTGGTCGCCGTTGGGAGGAACTTCGTAAAAAGAAACTCGAGCTAAGAAGAAAGCGGGGAAGGCGGGGTCATTTACAGGAAATAACAAAACGGGTTGAAAACAAGCCTCTGAGTTGGTTTGCTACTGATAAGTACCTATGTAAATTTTGGACGTCCGTCACGAAGTCTCTTTCTCTACGGCTTCATCAGCCAATTTCTACCTTCGTCCAGGTTCCTGGGAGGGAGCGGCTGCATCTATACGCCGCCTCCATCCGTCAAGCCCGGTTTGTCCCGAAAGCTTGAACTTTATTTCTGACAGCTCCTCACGGTCAAGAAAGCTGCCAACGTCATCCTTACTCGCGAGGTCTACATATCTCTTGACTGACTGCCAACCAGCGGGTCATCCCGCTTTCTTGACTGACTTATGAAGCAAGTGAAGATCAAAGTCCCAATCGTCATCTTACAATTATGATGACGCCGATTGCGAAGCAGGCGCGGAGCCGAGGCCCCTCACGAGTCACGATTGACTCAGAGGGTGACGTCTGTTTGATGCTTGCCCACAATTTGTGACACCAAGACAAAACGAGGCTTCAACTACAGCCCATATTTGCTCTCGCCGAAGCTCGAATTAGATGTGTCCGCCTTTGCATGAAGGACTCTTCATGTGCTTCTGTATCAATTGCATGTTCAACGTGGAAAAAGGTGAGTCGTTGGCGCGATGACCAACATGCCTTGCACTAAGATCTCGACTAGTGTAGACGATTTGCCAGCAGTAGCCGACCATATCAGAGAACATACACCACCCACTGTAAGTTGGTTTGCCACTATTCGCGTCCGTTGGCATGATCTCATGTACTTGCAGATTCATGCAGGCAATCAGCGTAAATTCCGATGATCATTCAGTTCCTCGTGTGACTCAGTCTGCAAATCGGCGACAAAAGGAAGCTGAAAGCAATGAGACCGACCTGGAACTGAGCTGGTGGGCCACGACGACCACCTTGTGCGTCTGCACCGTCTTTGTCGGCATTTGGCCTTTGCACTCCGTTGCCGACGGCTTAATATGTCGCGAAGCCGTGCGTGAACTTCAGTGGCAGCTTAGGGGTGCGGGCAAAGAAATGGACGACACGGTGATGCACTGAAGATCTTCTGCTCGTCACAACCATTGCCGAAGTGATGCAGGTTGTCGATCGCAAATGTCTTGGCTGCAACTCATCACTTCTACGACCAACGAAGTGCAACCTATGTAGCTCTAGCTTTCTTAACGCAAGTAGCCACGAGTCATCCGAGCGATCCACTGATCAGGTGCTGATGAGCGATCAGAAAAATACTTGAGGTGTCGTGTATTTTTTGCAGCACTGCTTTTGCAACTTCGGACTCGACACTTGGTTTTAAATTTGCCTCTAAGTAGAAACCATTCAAAGAACGGTTGGTGAGGGGATTATCCCCTGGAAAGGACTATTTAGTAGGGCTTCGTCAAATGACCGCGAGTTCAAGTCCCCTAAAAACCTTGCTTCTACTGGGAGATCAATGTCGCGCAAGGAAACTCCACACTGACGTGTGCCAACGATTTTCCCAGGGCGTGAAGCGGCCTCTACTACTCCGTAGAGACCCCATCAATTTGTTTGCCGCAGGTTGAGTAGCGCGAGGTGCGACGTTTCCGACATCCCCATGGTTACATGCAACCCTCAAATGCCGATGACCTCGGCCAACGCTGTCGGAGCACGTTAGCCACTTGCCAAAATCAGTATTGGCCGCCGAATACTCCGTCTTCACCCTGCAATAATGCCGCCTCGCCACGTTTCTGCTCCCCTCAAAGTTGCTTGGAGTCCCGCGCCGGACTCGAGGGCGCGCGTGGAGTCAACATTCTGGCCTTTCCCAAGACATCTTCCGTAACACGACTGACTTGGCCGTCATCACTGGCCATTGCGTATCGAAGACACCTTGGCTCGAAACGAGCAGGCCGAGCTCGGAGAGTATTCACAGACAAAAGGATGAGGTTCCTGCTGGCCCGGCCCGTGTCAACACCCATTCCAGCCGCTTGACTCACCATGCATCCATCTTCTCAGGCCGGATTCCCCATGTCCAGACGGGAACACAGACTTTTCCATTCGTCAATCCGGCGCTAGTCTTGCTGACAAGGGGACTGCTCGAAAAAGCGGTCTGCTCCCCCAACGCAGCCAGAAAGCAGATCGCACTTCGGGAGCGCTTCCGAGGTTGCTTGATCCACCTTGCTCAAGCAAGTGGTGAGCTTTCAGCCCCTGTCGAGATGCTACTTTACCTAAAGGTACGGAGTAGGGTCCAAAGACGAGGGGGCAAATCCATATTACGTCTCGCTTAGTGTTCCTGGTACGTTACCAGGCAAAGAGACCATTTCTCTTCTTACGTTGACCCCACCCCTATCATGCTTTGGCGCTACCCGAATGATCCGTGACAATCGTAATAGCACCGCGAAAGGTGACCGGCTGGGTGAATGTCGGCGTCAGTCTCGAGCATTGTCCCTTGTCCTTGTCGAGTGATGCCTGTGACTGATTGACAGAGACGGATGATGCGAGTGAATCCTGTTCGGCCCCGGATCAGACCAGGCGGCCCATTGCGCCTGCCTTATTTGAGTCTTCGGTCTCTTGCCTTTTTCTGCCTCTTACGCTTTGCCCTCCCCTCATGACCTCTTTCTAACTCTCCGATTTTGTCTCGATTTCGTGAAGTCTCAGAGATCGCAAGGTTCGCGGCTTCAGTCATCAGTTCATTCGGACCTACATGCTCGGAATCATTTTGCAGGCATTCGACTACTTTCTCGATCTTGATCTATGGCTGGTCACAGACCTGATTCCTTCTGACGCGCACTCATCAACGCACCAATATATTTGGCTGCAGCTTAAAAGTACGGACAGTGCCCTCGCGCTCTTTGATCTTCCCAATCGAACATCCATTGGCCACCACATTGCATTTCACCGAGCTTGTGGCAGACTGCAGCTCGGCGTCCATTCTCTCTGTCGTCGGACATTGTTGTCAGCGTCTGCTCTATGTTGTCTTTGTCCAACGCCATGTCAAACGCGCAAGACGAGTCCTCGATTTCATTACCGCCAGTCGACGGCATGCCAGTCGCGACGTCGGCCGAGACTACTGCGGCAATTGGCCAGCCTCAGCCCCATCGTCGTCATCATTTGTGGTTGGTTACGGGCCCTGCAGGATGCGGCAAGACGACTGTGGCAGAATACCTGGCCACTGCGCTCCGACTTCCATATATTGAAGGAGATCTGGTAAGTGGTCGCAGTCGGCTCCTGTCGCCGGAATAATACTCGGGCTGCTTTATTAATGCAATGCGCAGTACCACCCTCCAGCCAATATTGAGAAAATGCGGAATGGTATCCCGCTCACAGATTCTGATCGGTGGGACTGGCTGACCGAACTTCGGAAACAGTCCAACAACAGCATCAATAGTGGCTCGGCCGGCGTTGTCGTGGCTTGCTCAGCGCTGAAGCTCAAATACAGAGATGTCATTCGAGTTGCTGCTTATTATGACCGCACAATCTCTATTCATTTCATTTTTCTACACGCTTCCGAGGAGCTGCTTCTAAAAAGGGTTATGGAGCGCAAAGGTCATTACATGGGCGCCAATATGGTCAAAAGCCAGTTTGATATTCTCGAGCGACCGAGGGAAGACGAAATGGACGTCATCACCGTAGACGCCAGCCGTGACGTCGACGACGTGAAGAAGGACGCGCTCCAGCGAGTTCAGGCCGTGCTTGCTGCTGATTTATGATCAGTCGAAAGCGAGCTTGTCTGGCCGTTTCCGCTGTATAATTGGAAGTTGATCCGACTGGACTGAAACGCTACACCACATGAACGATGATATGACAGGTATTGCGACTCGAAAATTGACTGCCTTATTCTCCCATTGCTTTGAGATGCCTCTAGTTTCTTTGAATGGCGCTGGCATTGTGCACACAAGCACGCATGGATTGCTATCGCAGAGTTGGGCATCGTGGCTTGATCAGGTAGCCACGGCTCCCCCCACAGGTATGAGCTGTATGCGATACGGCGCGTTGCCGGTGGCTCTATCACGCAACAACATTCGGCAATTGACAGCCTTGGAGACATTTGGGGTGAACCAGGCGTTTGGACAGCAGCCACTCACTCCATTCGCTCTAGCAGGATGGCTGCATGACTGGCTGACTCCTTGGGTGACCCTGGCGAAGCTTGCGAATCACTGCCCTGTCTTCATTGCCATTGCCAGCGTCGGCTGACCCGATCACTGGCACCTGACCCTCCCTCGGGACAGAGGCGCCCATCTGTTCCTTTTCGTCGTCGCCGGATGCTAGGTACGACCGGCGTCGTACCTAGTAGGTCTGACGAGGCTCTCACTTCACATGCATTCGAAGTTGGCGCCGGTCATCGCTACCGCAAATGCATTACCATGATATCTGGCTCTTCCACTACTCTCCTCACCACCTCGGCGGCCCTTGCCATCGTTGCCCCATCGACGACTCTGTGATCGGCGCTCCAGCTGAAGTTGCACACAAACTTCTTGACAACCTTGTCGTGCTCGTCGAAGGCGGGCACGGTCTTCATGCGGCCGATACCAAGGATGGAGACTTCCTTCTCCACTATAACAGGGCTGAGATAGGTGCCACCGATATTGCCGATATTAGACACGGTGATGGTCCCCCCGCTAATGTCGTTTGGCGACAGCTTGCCCTGATGGGCGAGCTTCTGCAGACGCGTGAGCTCCGCGGCAATGGAAATGATATTTCGCGAGCCGACGTCCTTGATAACGGGAACGAGTAGGCCCTGCGGCGTGTCCATGGCAATGCCAATGTTGTGTTGGGACCGCAGAACGATGGAAGGCCTGGTGTTGCCGTTGGTGTGGTCCACCTCGACCCGGGCATTCAGGATGGGAAACTGATAGAGCGCCATGGACACAGCTTTGATGATGAAAGGGAGGTATGATAGCTTGGTCGGTTGGCCTTGCTGCGCATCACCTTGGGCCAGGACCTTATTGAGGCGTTGGCGAAGGGCGACGAGATCCGTAAAGTCGACTTCGTCGGCGTACAGGAAATGAGGAATGCTGAGGGAACGTGTCATACTCTTGAACATCATCTGTTGTGTTTGCGAGAGCTGTAGTTTAATTTCGCCCTGCGCGCCAGGAGAGGCCTCTGCAGAGCTCCCCTCTTCTCTGCCTTTAACAAATCTGTAAATGTCCTCCTTGAGTACTCTGCCGTCTTTACCAGTTCCATCCACATCCATGATGTCGATGTTGAGTTCCTTGGAGAGGTGCCGCACCGCTGGCGTAGCTAAAGCTGCCATTTTGCCTTTGAGTTGTTTGGGCGCAGCCGCGTTCTCGTTGGCGGGCGACTCGGCCTGTAACGTCTCTGTCTCCGGCGTCGTTTCTGGCGGCTCAATTGTTGCGGCTTCGGCATCTCCCTCAATGTCGATGTCGACGAATGGCTTGCCAACCTTGGCCATTTCGCCCGCATCGTAGTATAGCTTCTTTACTGTCCCGGCGAAGCGACTCGTGATTTCTACTGACGCCTTGTCGCTCTGCACCTCGCAAAGAGGCGAAAACTCCTCGACACGAGCACCAGGCTCGACGAACCACTGAATGACCTCGCACTCAACGATACCTAGGCAAGTTGCAAGAAAACTCGTCATTAACAACATCGCCCGCGGATCAGCCCCGCAGTTGCGGAAACCTCTCGACCTCGGGGGAAAGCAGACAACTTATTCACCTTCGCCAATATCTGCCAATAAAACTGGTTTGACGGCGCAGACTCGTCTCGACTCGGTAAACCAACGTGGTATCGCGATGCCCGTCAATGGTGATCCCGTCGTGACGGCCGTCCAACCTGTCGCCCTGGACATCTGCAGCTGCGCCCGCAGCACGCGTGTGCCGCGCCGGAGGAACATGATGCCTCTCCGTCACTTTGTCGTCGAGTAGGCCAAGCAAGGCAGTCAGGGAAAAGACAAGCAGAAAGGCCCCAGCTCTACCTCCCGCTGGCCCTTGGAAAAGTACAACAGTGCTGGAATCAGCAGCACATCATGAGGAGGGAACGGAGGGCGGCTCGAGTTGGTCCTTGAGCAGCCGCCAGGTACACGACGTAGGCCGAGCGGGTTGGAAGCGGCATTGGCTACAGCGGCCGTGGATAGCCGAGCATGCGGACCTGGAGAAATTGCAGGCGCGCGCTACTCTGCGCTGCAAACAGCCGCCAAGAACGTCCCGAGGCACCAACGCGCCAGACCGCTTGCCGCAAGTGGCCCAACACTGCTTCGTACCAATACGGGACAGGGAAAAAAAAAAAGTAGCTTGCACCGGTCAGCCGCCAAAGTGACATCAAGTCAACCCTCCTCCCATCGTTGCTGCGGCCGTTCTCATGTCGTCACGCAGGCTTGGCCTCGCCGTCGCAGGCCTCGCTCGCCAATCCACAGCTTCACCATGGTCAACGTGTCTGTACTGCCAATGGCGACGAGCCTTCGCAACGAGCAGTCGGCGCCGCCGCATCGAACCTCCTGCGTCCGGCGCGTCCATGGACCCCAAGAGCCAGGTAGTTGGGACGCCTATCGAAGCGCCCCGAAGCTACGGCAAGCGAGTTGCAGAAGGGTTCGTGCCGATGCCGCTTCCACGACCGATCGGGATGCCTCTCCCGCCTCGAGCAGGCGAGAACACGGGCATCGACGACCGATCGCTCCGTCAGCGCAAGGAGGACTTTGGCAACTATGATAAGCACATTGCCCGAAGGAAAGAGCTGTACGTATGAAACGAAACGTCGCAAGGTTCCCCGGTGTATTACGCGTTTCTTGGTGGCTGAGCATGCATGTTTGTGTCTCTGGTGCGCAGAACGGCTCAGATGTCGCGCCCTTACTTCCGAGACTGGGGCAACCTGCAGTTCCACGAGGGCAAGTCCTTCATCGCACCGCCGCGGCTCTTCAAGGCCGAGCTCTCCCTCTTCTTCCCCAATTTTCGGGGCGAAACGCTCCTCGATAAGACGGCCCAAGGCGATTGCGACACGACGCCCCTTCTAACGGGCAGGGCTTCCGTCGTGTCCATCTTCAGCAGCCAGTGGGCCGAGCAGCAAGCCGCCACGTTTGTCTCGGACGAGGCTAATCCGGCGTTGGCGGACGTGGTGGCCAGCAGCGGCGGCCTCGCGCAGAAAGTCAACATCAACTACGAGGATAACAGGGGCAAGGCGTGGCTGGTCAAGCTGTTTCGGGGGTCGCTGAGAAAGAGGTTCGCTGAGGAGGACTGGGATAAGTATTTTCTTGTGCGACGCGGCTTGACTGATCTTATTCGGGAGTCGATTGGCCTGTTGAACAGCAAGGTCGGCTATACGTATCTCGTCGATCACCACTGTCGCATTCGCTGGGCAGGGAGTGGGCCGAGTCATCCTGAAGAGCAAGCCAGCTTGGTCAAAGGTCTGTCACGGCTGGTAGACGATATCAAGAGAAATGCGGCGAGGCCTGCTGCTGCGAGGGAGCAGCTTCCCCGTATAGCTAGGCCTGGCAAGGAGGCGCACGTGAGCCATCACGTAACCAAGTGATATGCGCTCGATGCCATTCGATGGCAAATGTTGTGGGGAACCATGGATAATCTTTTGAGCGTTCGTCATACCGTACAATTATGAAGAAAGGAAGAGATAGACCAATCGGTGAGCCTTTGATCAGCCTCGAGACTTAGAACAAATCAAAACGCCGGCCCACCATGCGCCGTAGACCAGAGCAGCTCCACCATCTAGTCGTTGCCCAATTCACGAAAACCAAAAGAACAGAAGAAAGCAGAAAGCGATGAAGCTCCCCATGATGATGCCATCTCTGCGTTTCCTCGCCGATATCCTATTAATGAGCGTATTGATGCCAGGCACTTTGCTCGCCGCCGCCGTGATTCTCCTGCTGATGCTTGCCAGCGTCTCCCTCTGCAGCAGTAGGTTATCGTTGACGGCGTACGCCTGGCTCAAGACGCTATCGGCCATGTTGTGGCTGTTGTCGATCCGATTGCGTTCGTTAAGCATGTATTCCGCCTCGGCCGCCTCGGGGTTGTTGGCGCGATACTCGTCAATGTCGGATCGCACATTGGTCAAGAGGTTGACTCGGTCGCGAGCCTGCTGAAGGGAGCTGCGTAGTCGGCCCAGATCCCGTCTATGGGTGGACAGCTTCTCGCGCAGTAGACTGAGGTTGTTCTGCTTGACGGCCGACGAGGTCAGAGTGTTTTCGGAATCGAGCAGTCGAGCTAATTGGTTGATGGTAGCATCGCGCTGAAGTGACGATTTAGCAAGCTTGAGTTCGGGACAGAAAGAGCAACAAGAGCAGTGAACTTTCAGTGGCACTGACTTTCTCCAGAAGTTCTTCGATCTTGGTTTCAGTTGTGCGCTCTTCATCCGTCTGCTTGGGCGCGAGGTTGGGCGCGGAGGCGAACTGCGAGTACGTATGGAACAGGTTTTCGGTCTGGAAGATCGCGTACGGTCAGTTATTTTTGGTCCTGCAGCAGTTCCAATGTGACATGTACCTGTGTTTCCAGCGTCCTGGCCTGTTGCCTCAGCTGAGCCCAGCCGGCGCCTGCTGACGATGTGGCCATGATGAGGAAGATGAACGTCTTCGTCAGGCATAGCGACGGCGGCAGAAGACGGATCGAGCTCCAGTTCGCTTTCGTCACATCCCGGTGCTGGAAAACTGGGCCCGACCGGCCCGCTTTCTAGACGGCAGATGGGCCCTTGGCTGACCGCTCGCTCCCCCTCTCAGGACACGTGATACCCGTTGGGTCTCTTCGAAGAATAGCCAATGGAATCGGGCAACGGGGTTGCCTCCCCACTTCTGCACTTAGCGCGCACAACAGCGAAACCCTAGGGCAATCTCTTCATCGTCTCGGCAAAACTTCAACTACATCCCATAGGCGAAATCGCTCTCTTACAGCGAGGACGGTCATAGGTTATTTTCTCCTCCCGACACCCAGTCGACACATTGTTCTTCGCATAACCCGTCATCCGAGGTCATCAAGATGGTGAGTGGTTTTTCTGTCAAAGCGGCGCTTCATTCGACCTTTGTGCAGATCCAGGGGACAAGTCACCGTACCACCAATCACCCGAGACGAGCAAGGAAAAGGCAAAGTTCCAGCAGCATCAACGACACCGTCATCGTGTTCACCGGACTCGCCTCCGCGTTTCTCGTCTTCAATTACGTCAAAACCCGAATATCGTACGGTCACAGGCGTCAAGCCAAGCGACTTGAATGCTTCACGATCGCGTCCCTGGATCTGCAACTCGGCTTTTCCCTTATCGAACAAGAATTTCACTGCAGACCCAATACTAATGCGAAATTGTTGAATGCAGTCGTCAGGCAAGGTCAAGTCAGTCCAATTATGGGACAAGAGCAAAGATGACCTGATGAAGCAGCTGGGTGAGCTCAAGACTGAACTCGGCCAGCTGCGCATTCAAAAGGTCGCTTCGTCCGGCAGCAAATTGACCAAAATGTGAGCAGCGCAGACCTTCCCGTTTCAAAAGTCTTATGCTCATGAATGCCTCTTTAGCCACGATCTGCGCAAATCAATCGCCCGCGTCCTGACCGTCGTAAACGCCAAGCAACGCGCCCAGCTGCGCCTCTTCTACAAGAACAAGAAGTACGCTCCTCTGGACCTTCGCCCCAAGCAGACCCGCGCCATTCGCCGCCGGCTATCGCCTGAGGACAAGGCCCGCGTTCTTGAAAAGACCAAGAAGCGCAACACACACTTTCCCCAACGCAAATTCGCCATCAAGGTACTAGGCCTCCCTCTCGTTTTGGTTCCCGCCACCCAGCCGTGGATTGTCGAAGCTAACGAGCATATCAATTTAGGCATAAGGGCGTAATTACGATGGCAGGGTCAGTGACGGAACGTGGAACCGGAACAGGCAGAGTCGGTATCACCTTCAGTGCGTGACACGCGGCGTGCTTTTTTTCCTTGATGAGATGAAAAGCGGAGAAAGCAAAAGGAGGTCCATTCTCAACTTGCATCGCGTGGCTCAGCGCATGCTGGGGAAGGCTGAAAAAGTCTCTTCCCCCGCAAAACTATGATTTTGTAACTTTCAATATCTCTGATGCAGGCCTCCGTTTCTGGGACATTAGGAGAACAAGTAAAAAAAAAAGGGGGAAATACCATGAGGCCTTGTCCGCCATCAGTGATCTCGAATTGGTGAAATTATGAATGAGCACAAAAACACCAAGGGGGTTGAATGTTTACCGTAGCCTTGCGTTCGTCACCCTTGAGAAAACATCGAGCACATGAGCACAAAAACACCACGGACAATCAGAAATCCGCCATGATGAAAACCGTAGTAGCCTCGGATTCGTCGCCGCCCATGAGCCAATAACATCAAAAATGAGCCCCAAAAAACGCCGAGGGCAATCCGAATCCCCAAGCTGAATACCGGAGCCTTCCTTGCATTTATGTGCGCCATGGGCCAAATATCAGATGAATAGGCACCAAAACACCGACGCATTCTTGCGTTGGTCGCCGCCCTTGAGCCAACAACACCAAACAAGTAAGCACCCAAGTCACGATACATGATCATAGTCTCGTGCTCGGCACAACTCAATCATGCTGGAACACGAGTGTGTAATTCGAAAAGTCCCACCTTCTTCAGGTTTGGAAACTCAACCCCGGCTCCGAAGCGGAACGAGGCGTCGCTTTCAATTTTGAGGGACCTCAAAGTTGGAATTCGGCCAACGGGGGAATGTGGTAGGGTTCTTTTGAGAAGGAGAGAGAGGGAGAGATATCTTGTGTTGAAATAGAGAGGTTTTTTAATTTGCTGCACAGAGCTCTATCTGACATCACACTGCCAGATGTTGGTAGCTGCCAACGTCAAATCAGCGCCGCCTCCGACGCTACTCTGCGCCTGGAGGGCCAGAGCTATCTACTTTCTTCCTGCATCGATCAACTCCCGTGCCCGTTGTGGCTATCCGCAGCCTCCTGTATCATAAGTAGCCAGCAACCAACCGCTCACCTCTCGCTGCACTACCAAACTCCCGCCAACGCCGTTGAATCACCCTCAAGTCTATCGCTGAGCCCCCCCTTGTGACAACTAGGTATCGAACAGATCGAAATAACATTTTGAAGGGCCCAGGCAGGTCTGCCGTGCTCTTCCGTCTCTCATCATGCCAACATGGCCACCGCATTACTAGGCTTCCTAATCACATTCATACCATCATCACCACCGTCGAGCTTCATCCGATCCGTTTCCTTGAGCTTTCCTTCTCTTGACTTGGCTTTCGCTTTCTTCACTTTAGATACCTTGTGTGTCTTGAGTTTATTCTTGGCCTCGCTGAGAAGCGCGTCGACCTCGGCAGGTCTGTCTTTGTGGTTGGTGCCCATGTGGCGGCGCAACTGGTCCAGGCGGTGGAAATCTTTCCCACACAGTTGGCATTCGTGCATGCCCTTCACGTTGTGGGTTCGGCGGTGCTTCGACAAGTTCGACGACTCGCTGAACCGTTTGCCGCAAATCTCACACTCCAGAGGCTTGTCCCCAGTGTGTGTGCGTTCATGCATTGCTTGTGTATGTCAGCCTCATTGGCGCTGCGACAGGGGAAGAGGGTCTTTTCTTCAGGAGACATGGCTTACTTAGGGCACTTTGCTGCTTGAAGGCACATCCGCAGCCGGGGAACTTGCAAACCCACGGAGTCTCCCCCGTATGTATCCGCATGTGTTGGTCCAGTGCTTGTTTCGCAGACAGCGCAGCACCGCAGATGGAGCACTGAACTGGTTTGTCTGGTTGCATAATTGGTCAGCTTCTGTTTACAATTGCATCGTCGCTGTGGATAACACCATTTTTTCTCGTGAGAGGAGGGGACAGGCATGGGGATTTCGGCTTACATCCAGTGTGAACTTGCATGTGGCGCTCTACTTTACTCCTCTGGGTGAAGCAGGTATCACGCGTGCAGTTGGCCCAGCCACACCTGAAGCCGCCGTTCATCTTCTTCAGTTGTTTCAGATGATCATGCTTGCAGTGTTTCTGCAGCTGCTCATCATTCTCGAAACGTTGACCGCATATCGAAACACCATTGCCCATGACCCAGCGGCAGAGGTACTGGTCCTCATGGCCCATGACTTGTGCTCTGGGTTCTCCGGCCAAGGATGACGGTTTGTCTGACGGAGTATTGGAAACGTCGAGGGGGATATCAGAGTCCAAAGCGGACGGGGTAGGCAGAGATACGGGTGTAGAGGATAGTGAGGGAACCATGGACAAATTTGTCAACGGCGAGGGAGAGGGTGAGAAAGGCTGGGAGCCGGGCGCCGTGTTGAAGTTGAAGAAAGGGCCGGGGCCACCGTGATGATGATGGGAGTGGAAACCATACTGGTTCGCATGCACCATGAAGCCGGGTGCGTGCTCCTGAAATATGTGCTGCGCGAACTCGTTCGGATCTTGTATAGGAAAGCCGCATTCGTGACTTGGCAGCTGTGGGAGGTAGGGGTCGGTGTTGGCGAGATCATTCGGGTTGTACTTTGGCAGGGTGCACTTTGTGAGGAGTTGGCTGGGATCGTTGGCCAGACAAGGGCCTTGATGAGTGATGCCGTGAGCTGGATTATGATACTGCATGATGTGACTAGCAAGAGCGTATTCAAAACTCCTCTGAAACGGCTGATTGGGCAAAGGCGCGAGGCCGTTGACGTTGTTCAGAAAAGAATCGACGGACAGACTGCCACAGGGCATGCTGTTGGATGGATTCAGAAAGTTCATGGACCCGTCTCGCGGTAATGATTGCTGTAGAAAGGCATTCTGGAAGAAGTGCGGCTGGTTGTCGCCGAAGGAGGCCAAGGCCGCTGCGGCCGCTTTGTCGCTGTTCGTCATGGGGGGCGAGATGGGGGGTGCCATGGCCTTGACGGGCGCATCAGCGACGCATTTCTCGTCCGTACAGGGTCGGTTGGCACCGTGGCATTCCTCGTCAACGCACAGTTGAGGGCTGCCACACGCGTCGTCGTCACAGCACACGCCGTGGCTGGTCTCGCCGCATTGGCTCGGGCAACTGCCCTCACACGCAGAACTGCAAGACATGATCGAGGCACAGTCGTCGTCTTTGCAGTGATCGTCGAGACCGCCGCTGGTGTGAAAGTTGCAGTTGGCCAAGGCGTTGTCGTTGAAGATGTGATCCCAGTTGTAGTCGTGGGAGTGGTCAAGGCCGGATAGTCCGCCCATCGGGGTTCTGCTCCTGAAGATGCGGTCTGCGGGAATCATCTGGCTCTTGTGGCGAGAGAATCTTGATGAAGAGTTTGCAGGGGGAGTCTGTGCGTGAGCAGGATGATTCTTCTCCTGGACGTGGTTGGGCTGCGTGAAGTGCAGACAGGCATCGTCATGGGTGCAGGGCTCGAACGGAGAGTAGACGGGGTTCAAAGCATGTTCGGAGGCGATGAGAGAGTCAAAATCGAGGTGCAGGCTCGCCATTTCGTCGTGCGAGCCGCGATTGCCTGCTTCCAGGTGGCCATCAAAGGCCATGTGCGAAGCGTCCATCATGTTGTGTGAGGTTTATGTGGACATGGACACTGTGAGCCCGAGTGTAGCCGAACGAAGGGCCTGGACACGACGATAAGGTCCGTCTCTGAGACACGGAGGCCGCTTGTGCAGTGAGCAGGACTCTAATATGGGGTGGCGAGATGAAGGGAGGGAGCAGCTGAGCTGAACATCCAATGCTTGCTGGTCAAGGAACTATTTCAGAGAATCGCCGAAAGATTGATGAGAGCCACAGAGTGTAATTTGACCGAGTGGAAACCTTGAAAAAAAAGAGAGAGAGAGAGAGGACAAATATGACTCGCGAGGGGCGACTGAGTCTGAGTGTATCGTAGTGTTGGAGGTATGGAGTAAGTAGTGCCGGGATAGACTGGATTGTACCGAACCCTTGGCCCATAACACAGCTGAGAAAGTCTCAAGGCTCAACGGCCGTGCAAGACAGCAACAGTATGCTGGCTTGCGAAACAAGAGTTATCTGCGATAACAGAGCAATTGCAGTCGTCATGTCCATGTGGTGGTAGAGAGGAGGCGCTCAGGGATGGAGGATATGCGGATGCCAACCTGCCTTTTCCTACTTTTTTTTCCCAACTTCTTCTTCAAGTATGGTGAGCAGCATACGGTGAAGGTGCCGGTGGTCAGGTGAGGCGATACCCGCGACAATGGCGAGCTGGCGGCTGGGTCGGAGGGGAAACCGGCGGGATGGGAAGGAAGGGGGGGGGGGAGTCTCGAGAGAGGGAACGAGGCTCCAAGGCGTTAGTAACAGGCGACTTGCGAGCCGGGCTGGAAGTGAAAGCAGGACCAACAATCGGCGAGCTGCAGCGAGAGTGCGCTTCGTTTGAATGGTGGTGGTGGTGGTGAGCCGGCGGTCCAGGATACTGACGCGCACACGAGAACCCGGATGGGCCAAAGTCGTGATGGAGCGAAAAGATTAAAGAGGGTCCGAGGGGGGACTGCCTCGTCTGGCGCAACTCGGTCCGGCCTAGTCTGGCACTTCTGGACACCAGCGGGCGGGGCGGCGATTCTTTTCCAGTGTCAACGTGAGTGAGTTTTGCGTCTTGGCCGGGCCTTGGCCAGCCTGGCTTGGCCCTGCCACGATGAGTGCAGTGCACCTGCCTGCCATACATTGTGTTGTGGGCTGTGGGAAGTGGGATGCGGGAGGGGCAGGCATTGCGACGAGAGCACGTTTTTTTTTTTCCCTCCCCTACCCCTCTTTGCTTTTTTCTAGGCTTTTCATGTGTGTGTGTGTGTGTGTGATGTTTCTCGAGCCTCCCTCTTGTTCACTCTTGTTTTTTTTTGTATTGGTCAAAGACCGGACGGCTGTGAGCTGCTGGTTGATTCACGCAGGTATTTGGATCAATTGCCAGCCCGGTCCAACTTACACTGCGCTTGCGTGTAGCGATTTCCGTCCAGGGATCTCGATAGCAACGCAACAGGGCATATCCATGGTGGACATATCCATGAACTGGACGTAGCCCGTGTTGCCTCAGGACTAGTCACGACGCTCTCCGGAGTAGGAGTAGCGGTGATTAAGCAACAATGTATTTCTTCTTGGTGAACGAGGGCGAGGAACTATTCTTCGCAGTTGCCTGAACACCCCCCCGTAGATGAAGCGCCCTCAATCCATGCCGTAATATCTGTCCATGACCCAGGAATCTCTGTGACGTCCCAGACGCGGCATAACCGCTGGCGCGGCTTCCACCCTGTCAACCTCGGGATAATCAACACATGTCCGAGTCACTCCGATCGACCAGGTGGAAACTAACTCACTCATAACCGTTGCTCCGTTTTTATCGCTTCACAGATGGGGAGTCGTTACTCGGTAATGTAAAGTATAGACTGCGGAGTACCTGGCACATGCGTCCCGCAGGCTTGTGTGTATCACCGTGTTTATAACACGCTCATCTCCTGAATTCCTGACATCGTGCCCTTCACCACACCACGGCGCGGTCGACGGCGTCCGTCTCTGCCGGCGGCACACTGTCTCACACATGCATACCTACAGCCTTGCGCATCAGGGAACGGGAGGGTGTGATTCGACAAGGGGAGCTTCAACGTCCGGGATGAAAATCTCAGCTATCGGTACGACCCGGCCCCGCGACCGGCTCCGTAGGCCGGTTCATCAAGGTTGTATGCTCGGGAGCAGCAGCCATCGACCAGATATACTCGTGTATACATATGAACTCATTTCAGAGCACAACACGCGACTGGTCCTCAAAGATCAATCTATACACTCTCTTGGCACCGAGCTGCTTCTGATTGCGCCAAGTTTCGGTGCCTTTCGAATCCCGCATGCCCCCAGCACATAGGTCCCCGAGCGCCGAGGATGTCGACTGGCACAGAGTCTCGCGTGAGTCAAGCACAGCCGTTCTCTTGTCAGTGTCACACCTGTTGTTGCCGCGTGGTGTTGAACAAGCTTGGTCAGTCTCTCCCGGGTAGCTTTCTCATGATGGCTTGCTTGCCAGCCAGCTGCAGCGCCCCGCTTCGAACAGACCGTCGACGGCTTGAACGTCGTCTCGAGAACAACCTGCCATCACGGCATCTTGGTACCTGAATCGCCTGTTCAGCCTCACAAACCCACAGGAGACTCACAGGAGGACCGACCCAAATTTAATGTCACTCACTCAGGATCGGCACGTCGGAAGCCCCAAAATAACAAGAAGAAACAAACAGGACAAGGAAGTGACGATCCCTGGTGGGGCGGGATCCCAACCCGGGCCCCTCGTTTATCGTATCCCGCCAGCCTCAACCTCACTCAGCCTCAGCCTCGTCCACTTCGTGTGCCCACCCGAGTGTAAACTCGCTCACGTCTAGACACCACACCATGGGCAACATCTGCGGCAAACAGGACAACGAGGCTGCACCACCACCAGGTCGCGTGCTGGGCACGACGCCCGCGCCGCGCCGCAACGCTTCCGTCCCGGCCAAGGTCGGAGGACCACCGCGCACGCTCGGCGTTGAGACCAGCGCCGCGGGCGACGCGCGTCAAAAGGCCGCCGATGCAGCCGAGGTACGTTGCGTGCGGTCTCTCAAATGAACCACCGGCATCGCTGACCGCCTCTGTGTCAAGGCAAGGGCGCGGGCGTCGAATAAACCTGGCGGGAAGCTCCAGAACCAGCTGGCGGCCCAGAAGAAGCAGACGCATGCGAGTACGTTGAAGCAGGCCAGTGCCGAGGAGCAGCGCGCGAGGGAAATTGCGCAGAACCAGGACTCGCGCACTTATGACTGAGAAGGGGTCCAGGGGACTACGTATGGGCTGATTGGAATCCAACCGCCCCCCGCCTGTCCACATGGACTCGGGCAGAAAAGAAGAGCGCGCTCGTTGGAAGCGAGTGGCACCTGGTATCATCTTCATCCGTAATGGGGGCATGACGAAATGTTCGAATTATTTCCCTGCCACGCTGTAGAGCACGGCGTTTGGCTACTTGGACAAAGATAGTAATGGCATGGCGTGCGCTGAACCCAGCATGACTCCCGGCTCACCCTCTCTCTCCCAGTGAAAACGAATGCTCCGCAAACACATCTTCAAACAATGACAAACGAACCCCCGTCTTTCCCCCCTCCTGCCCGCCCCTCAACTGATAGTGTACCGTCCACTCGCGGGCGCTCTGCTGTCCGCATCTGCTGCCGCAATGGTCCCCTCCCTCAACAGCCTTGTCATTTCTTGCAGTGCCGCACCAACAGCCACCTCGGTGTCTCCCTCGATCAGAATATACAGCTTCGGATCGGCATTTGGTGGCACTTCCTTGCCTGCCGGATAGAAGCTGCCCTTGGTGGTGATGGACGTGCCGGTCGAGTCCAGGATCTTGGCCACGTTGGTGCGGTTCGTGACGGCCCACCTCGCCTTCTGGGGGAAGTCGTTGATCTCGAGCGTTGCATGGAAGGCCCCGGCGTCTGGCCCTTTGTTGTCGATGGGCTGGCCGGACCTAAGCTGGCCTGCCTTGCCGAGCCGGCTGTTGATGGCGCTGACGGCCGAGCTGACCTTGTCCAGAGCGTCTTTGGCCTTCTCGCCTCCCGCGGCACTGGCGTCGCTGCCGCCCTTCGCCACGTCTGCTGTCGCTGTTGTAGCCGCCGCCGCCGCCGCCTTGACGCTGTCTCTAGCTTGAACGCCCGAGGCCGCTGCGCGGATGGCATCAAAGGCCTTTTCGGCTTTTTGCTTGTCTTCGTCCTTCTTGTCCTCTTTTTCGTCTTCCTCCTCGCCCTCGACCTTGTGTGTTCTGCGCTCTCGGAGTCGTGCCGCCTCTCGCTCCTGATCGAGACGGTCGAGACCCTTGCCGCCGAATCCGGATGAATCCTTTGCTTTGCCTGACTTGACCTTTTCTTTGTGTGCTTCCCTCATCTCGTTGAGCGCGTCCGGGATGGGCTGTCCGCTTTGTTGCAGGGCTTTGGCGATGCCGGGCGCGCAGTTCTCCTGCTCTGGCGTGATGAACGTGACAGCCACACCTGTGTTGCCAGCCCGACCCGTGCGCCCGGCTCGATGGACGTAGTCTTCCAAGTGGTTAGGAGCGTCGTAGTTGATCACCAACTTCAGTTGCTTCACGTCGAGACCGCGAGCAGCGACCGAGGTGGCGATGAGCAGTGGTAGCACGCCCTTCTTGAAGTCGGAAATGGTTGAATCGCGGTCGACTTGGTCCTTGCCGCCGTGGATCGACATGCACGGATAACCCTTGATCATGAGCTCCTTCAAGAGATCATCGGCCTTCTCCTGCCTCTCGACGAAGATCAAGGCGCGCGCATCCTCGTCCTCGTCGTATAGTTTTCCCAGAAGCTCGAGAACCCGCAGAAACTTGGTATCCTCCTTGCGCACCTCTACAATCTGCTCGATTTCCTTCGCCACGACGCTGCGACCGCCAACTTGTATTTCGACCGGTTTCTTGAGCACTTTTTTGGTGAGCGAGTCGATGATACGCGGCATGGTCGCGGAAAATAGGATGGTCTGCTTGTCGGGGCGCATGCCAGCGAAGATCTTCATGACCTGCGGCTCGAACCCCATGTCAAACATACGATCTGCTTCATCCAACACAACGTACGTCACTCTCCTCAAGTTTGTGACGCGGCCCTGGTTGGCTGCCAGTAGATCAATCATACGGCCGGGCGTGCAGACGATGATCTCGGCACCACGCTTCAGCTCTGCAATCTGGTCACGGATAGGGGCTCCGCCATAGGCGCAAACCGCACGAAGATTTGCGCTCTTCAAGAAAGGTTTGCAGTCTCTGTGGATTTGGGTGGCCAACTCACGAGTCGGCGTCATGATCAGACCAATTGGACCGTCGGTATCCTTAATGGGTGGTTGATCCATGATGTGACGAAACATGGGAAGTAGAAACGCCACGGTTTTGCCAGAGCCAGTTTTGGCGACGCCTACAACATCTCGGCCTGACATCAACGTAGGAATGGCCTGCATCTGAATCGACGTTGGCTTTTCGTAACCCATGCTATCGATGACGTCCAGGGTCTGTCTGGTCAGGCCGCATTGAGCCCATTTCTGTACTGGCCTAGGCACGTCCTTACCGCTGACCTTGATGCCGTCTAACTCCAGGCGCAAGTCTGCCAGCTCTTCTTCGGTGAGCGCGCTCAACTCAGCAGGTTCGACCCAAAAGTTCTTCCGCACTGGCACCAAGTCGATCTTGCTGTAGTCAACGGTAGGGATCTCTTTCTTCTTGCGCTTGTTGGCAATGGCGAAGATATCGGCGTCTCCCTTACGTTCTGGGTCAAAGTTGTATTCGTCATCGCTGAAATATGCCTCTGGCTCTTGGGCCTTCTTGCTCGCGGCAGTTGACGGCCTCACGGTCTTTCTGTTCTCTACCTCTTGCAAACCCGCCATGAATGCATCGAGGGGATCCGCATCGTCATCAGCGTTGTCTTCGTCCACGTCCATCTGTTCCGCCGAAGCGAGATCGACAGCAGCGCCAGTGGCAGAACTTTCGACGGGAGCAGGAGACGCGACAGCAACGAGTCCAGCAGCAGCCTCTGGGATGGTGGTCGGGGCAGTGTTTGGCTGAGTTTCCTCTGCAGACGATGCAGCATTGGTGGCGTCTACACCGTTCATGTCGTGATCGACTTGTGAAGCGCCGTCCTTTAATACTTCTGTCCCAGGCTCGCCTGGCTGGGCTTCCGGTGGATTTTCTGCCTGTAGACGTCTCTCGTGCGCAGCTCTCGCAGCAGCAGCAGCTTCTTCCTCGGTCTCTGCGAAGTTATCGCCCTCAGAGTCGTCATCCTCATCCTGATCGGCATAGGGCGTATCATCTACTTCGATGGAGGGATCGGGCAGCTTCGTGAGCTTTCGTTTTGCAGTGTCCTCTTCGTCCAAATCCAGCTTGCGCTTAGAAGGAAGCTTATCAGCGTCGGTGGACGATTTGCCGAAGCCAAAGACGCTCGCCTTCGTCCTGTTAGCCGGCAGCGCAGATGCTTGTGCACAATTGTTAGCAACTTTGACATGGATAGTAATGTTGGCATAGAACTTACCTTTTGCTTTCTGCTGGACTGACGCAGCTATTTTCTCTGGCTGGACATCAAGTGAGCCCAGAACCGGCTTGGAAGAATCCTGCGATCTTGACGCAGCTGACTTTTTGGCTATGCTTTTTGGATCGAATTTGCCAGCATAAGGAACAGTAGAAGATGGGCTCCCCGTATTGTTCAATATCGCTGGAGATGCTGCAGACGAGACGCCTGGGGAGGCTACAGAGGGGGGAACTCCGCTTGCCTTCACATCCATCTCGGCCAGCAGGCTTCTTGTCTGACTTGGGTTCACTTCCTTTTGCGTTTGACTCTCGCTTTCCTTCTTCTTCTTCCAAGCTTCTAATTTTGCCAACCTCTCGGCCTTTTTGTCAGCATCAGACTGTGGTGCAGCCGCCCTGTTTCTGACCTGATCGACGCCAGATTTGCCGCTGTCAGCGAGGGGGGTCTTTCGGCTTCGGCTGCCTTCGCGGCCGTTGCGAGCACGGGAATCGGCAGTGCCTTCGCGGCCGTTGCGGCCGCCATCACGGGAATCAGGTCGCCGCCTGTGATCTCTGTCATGCTCCGGCGTCCGATTTCTTCTGCGGCCAGGAGGGGACCGTGGTATGTCGTTGTGGCGGTCGCGTGATCTACGCCTGTCTCTGTCTCGGTGCTCACGAGTACCTCCGCGGTGGTAATCATCGCCTCGTCTGTCTAAGGATCTTTCCCTGCGAGAGTGGGAGTCACGGTCGCGGTCACGGTCCCGTCCGCCTCGCTCGCGGTAACGGTTCTGGCAGGAAACGACAAAGTCAGAATGCGGAAGAGCGAGTTTTTGACCAGAGAGACAACTCACTTCTGGGCTGCGCGACCTTGTGCGCCGGCGATAGTCCCTCCCGTCATCTCCACGATCTTTATCTCTATTCCTACGGTCGTCATCTCTTCGGTGGCGACGTGGATTGTGTTGACTGCCTGCAGGACTTGGTGAGCGCGAGTCTCTCGGCCGAGCCATGGTGGCCTCGCAAGCTCAGGAACAACCTGAGTCGGTGAGTAGTACTTTTTGTTTTTGAGCTCTTTTTCTCTCTGTACGAGGGGCAGTGACGAAGCCGTCGACAAGCCGTATGTTTCGTGGGAACAAACGTTCAGCCAGCGGCCCAAACAATTGTGCGAGCTGTCTTTCCTTGCTTGATATTATCTGCTGGGTCACGAGGAGAGACAAGCTAATTGTTCCATAGACCCGAAATGCGTCAACAGGCCGTGATGATAGATTTGAGATAAGAATCAAGTAATATGGCGGTTTTGAGCAAACCTTGGGGGGGCGCTTGCGGCTGCAGACACCCACTGGATCGCCTGGCGGCCCGCAGTTTTGCCGCTTCCCGTGTACGAGCGCCAATTGGGGAGCCGCAAGTCTAGACTGCTATAATATATGCCGTGCCTCCAGCTCCAACTGTCGCGTCAATTCTTAGAACAGTCGCAGTCGGGCGACGTTCGTATGGTAGCCAGGTGCTCGAAAAATGGCTGGGCTCGTGTCCTACGCCAGCAGCGACGATGAGGACATGAGCTCCCAGCCGGCGGGCTCACCCGAGGTACTTCGTTGTCAACTAACGCACACCAGACGGCTTCACAGGGAACAACGGAACTAATGCAAAAGCAGGTCACAGCAAAACATGTACCCGAACCAGAAAGCACGTCGTTGTTGGCCGAGAACGCTGAACCAGGTCAAGATGGCGGGGTTGTCGTCCAGCAAAATGGCAGGGCTGATGCAAAACATATTCAGACCGCTCCAGCTACCCTGCCATCAAGTACAGCAGCAGTGCAAACCTCATCACCACAACCTGCCATAGGACCTGTGCCCCTCGGGCCGTCATTTCCACCTCCAGAAGCTCTTGTGCAGGAACTCTCGTCCAGAGAATTTTCATCGGCGCCCTCCTCGCCATATACATCCACTCGCGCGCTCATACATGAGCTCACGCTTCCGACCATCCCGAATCTCGACATACCTCCATCTCCACCCGGTTCTCCCTCACCGGCCACCAACAAGAAATTCCAGCAGTTCCTCGACCTCAAACGCAAGGGAACCCACTTCAACACCAAATTAGAATCATCAAGTGCGCTGCGCAACCCTTCCTTGACAGATAAATTATTGGCCTTTGCCGAATTGGCGGGGACGGCGCAGTACGAGACGACGTTACCGGCAGACTTGTACAGTCCGGCTGTATTCCCTCAGTGGGCTTACTGGGAGAGGCTTAAAAAAACGAGAGAGGCATTGGCGAAGGGGAGAAAGGTCGATTTCGTGAGTGCATCTGCGACTGCGTCACTGGACACAGGTTCAGGGGCATCCGCATCGTTCAGTAATGACAAGCGAACGAGCGGCTGGGGATAGCGGGATGATGCATTTACCGACAGCGGCCTCCTTGAATGCCAAGCTTGCTGTCGAAGGAGTCCACCACTGTAACTTCTTGGCTGCCGAGGGGAGTCCAATTGAGCCTGACAATACGGCCGGTAGTAAGCAATTTCGTGAAGTGTGACATCCCCCAGCCATCCCGGCATCCGACTATCTGGACCTTGGTCTGCCCTCATCATGGAAGCAACATCTACTTGTGAGCGCGCGCAGAAACAACATCGATTTCGTGTGGGATATAGTATGATACTTCTGATTTAACCGGACCGTAGTGTCTTTCTACACGTGATGAGGTATCATAAAAGCCAGCATGCCCTCTTTCACACCCTATAATCTCTCCCCACGCCTTCGAATCGTCAATGATGCCCGCCCCAGTCTTGCCGGAGGGTATAACTCGCCGCAGGTGCGCTGTCTTTGAGCAGTGTAACGCGTACTGAGCCGCTTGGCCAAGATCGTCTTGTCTATGCAATGCCCGCATGGTGAGGCTCGAGATTCCTGAGCAAATGTGAACTTTTGCTACCATACTCAACGAGAGCCGCAAACAGGAGAGCCGGCATGAAAAGCATTACGCTCTTTTACACGAAACCATATTCGGACGTGGGCAAGACTAATTGCATCCAAGCTTTCATCTTTCACCCCATTTCGATATCGATGTCACCAAGACATCTCATGAGCAGCCAGGGAAAGAGAGTCCAGCGGCCTTGAAAGTTTCGTCGAGACTGAGATCTACAGTCTGATTCGCGCTGCCGAGCGCGCTGAGAAGCCAAGGAATGTCCTGAGAATCCCTCTTCACAGATGTGCCGAGCAGCTCAATGGGCATTTTCTTGTCCTCACAGTAGGGCCGCTTGGTGGCAGCGCTGATAATAATGGTTTGATCCAGAATGGCAGAAACAGGTACAACGTTCTGGCCAGGCACCAGATGAAGGTTTTGGATAGTGAGGTTGCCAAGCAAATTGCCCGCTGCGAAATTGTTGAACGTGGCGTTACCGAGGTCGATGGTGTAGTATGAGGGATTCGTAATAGTGGCGGTAGCATTGAAGTTGGGCTCATTGTTCGATGCAACTCCGATCTTGATCTTCATGTCGGAGAGGGTTGTGCCATTGAGCTTGTTGAGACCCTTGAACTCGACAACCTTGAAGAAGTCAACATCGTACTTTTTGGACAGGGCGGCGGGCTGCGCCTTCGTGTTGCCGTGTATAGCGACACTAAGAGACTCGTTCTGGAAGAAGGCCTTGGTGAACTCGTCGAATGCTTCCTGGTCGGTGATGGTGACCTCTTGGCTGACGTTGACGGTCTGGAATTTGTTGGCGTTCGTCTGCGGGAATTGCAGCTGGACGAAGGGCCGAGCATTGGGGACGTCGTGAAGACTCAGATTGCCCAGGAATGGATCGATGTCGGCTTTGACGGTGCCATCTGTAGTAATGGTGGCGTTGATCTGCATGAGAAACTTATTGGGTTCGGAGTTCAGGATGTTGATGCCCTGTATCTGAAGATCGGCGGCGTTGATCTTGGCTTGAGCAATGTTTTTGACACCCACGAAGATTCTTGCAAGTATCCATCAGCACGCTGTGCCCAAGACGGATCATTCTCTGCTTGGGCTTGAGCTACGACATGGGGCATCTTTTTGGTGAAGAGACACTCCTTGTTGTGTGAAACACTTGGCCCTTAAAAGTTGTGTACTTCTGATCAGGGAGGTGTGATGCGGCTTCTGACCCAGTCGATGTGTCTATCGGGACAATGGACGCCCAAGACGGCGACCCAGACGTCGAGACGAAAGAGGAAAAGAACTTACACTATACATATCACAGCGGCACTGACACACAAGAATATGATGAGATGCAGCCACCAAAAGCGCTTGCAATGATTTTTGAGCAGGGCCTTTTTACTGCGGCGTACGGGCCCAGTCTCGGTCTGGGTGATTTCGTTCTTGTCCGACATTTTGACACGTCTTCTACTGAAGGTGTGAACTGGCGTCTAAGCAGCTAAAAGCGATGAAATGTAAGAGCTTGGCGTATTGTATGGAGCTGACGGAGTGTTGATCGTACGACGGGCGACAACAGCGAAACGAAACTATCAAACGAAAAAGAAGAGAAATGAACAAAGTCGGACCCAAAATTGGCCATTGCCAACATTTAAGTATACGGTGAATGATAATAAAGCCACCGGCACCGCAGAAGGGGGGGAGAGGGACTCCGCCCAGAAAGAGAACGAAAGTTTGCACACAACCTCATGACTTTTGGAGAAAGCAGCAAAATAGTAGCTACTAGTTTTTGGTTCAAATTGGGCAGGGGTGTGGAGGGGCGGCTCGGCGGTAGTGGAG